>JAJMKT010000082.1:0-63650 GCA_030563985.1 Geotrichum restrictum | reverse complement strand
AAAAAAAAAAAAAAAAAAAAAAAAAAGCTAGAAATAAAGAAGAACTAAGTCATACGGTTTTCAGTGCAGACGAATGTTGGAGGAATTATCAAGTTAGCTTGTGTTTTTTTTTCTTTTTTAATATTGTTTGTATCAAGTAAAGCCATATGGCAAGAATAAAGTATTATCTCTCTCTATATACAGGATGGCCTACACTGCCGCTACGTACACTGCTGCTAGACGTATACTATACTACAGGGATATCAGATGCTCATCGCCTGATTTTCAGTACAGCTGTATCTCGCGATATATCTCCAGTGTATTGTCCAGTGTATTAATTGTCCAGTGTATTGTGACCACCATATATTACGTTCCACCATGGTTCCATGGCGACAACTTACTGTATTGAGACAATTAGTTTAAGCTTGAGCCCCATTTATATGAGGCTCAACTATGCTTATAATTGTGCATGCATAATTTCCTAATCCAGATACAAAATCTTACTTTAAAAAGTTTTCTTAAAAATCACTGCAAGAATTCTCAAACACATACAGCACACTGTACTTTACAAAAATTATTCAAAATGTACTCCTGTATTTTTTTTTATATTCTTGTCCTAAACGTTCATAAATTATTTTTTTAAATTTCATCAAGCCTTCTTAAGCCTTAATAATCTTGCAAACAAGATCACCACCGTCAACCGAGTCGTTGCTCTTGACGTGAATAGCTCCAACTGTTCCGCTGCACGTTGCACTCACAACCATCTCCATCTTCATGGCAGACAAAACAACAATGGGGTCACCTTGCTTGACTTCATCACCTTCCTTGACTCGGACCTCAACAACAACTCCGGCCATAGGAGCACCGACCTCATTAGGACTGTTGGCGTCAGCCTTGGGACGCATAATAGTCTCAACAGCCGAATGCTTATCGTCAACTGACACCTTTCTCATCTCACCGTTAAGCTCAAAGTAAACATCACGGGCACCAGTATGAAGTGACAGCTCACCAACAGCGAGACACTTGATGACAAGAGTCTTACCCTTCTCAATATCAACATGGAACTCCTCACCAATCTTAGGAGGTGCGAGGAAGTACTTGGTAGGAATGAGAGACAGGTCACCGTACTTCTCTGTGTATTGGCGGAACTCCTCGTAGACCTTGGGGTACATAGTGTATGAGGCAACATCACAACCAGTAATGTTTCCAAATCTCTTCTCGAGATCGGCCTTAATTGCAACCAAGTCAAGAGGGGCCATGGACTTACCAGGACGTTCAGTCAACTTGGGACGTTGTCCACGAAGAATCTGAGTACGCAGAGGCTCGGGGAATCCGCCGTACGGCTGTCCCATAAGACCCTCAAAGAAGTCCAGCACGGAAGCAGGAACATCAAGAGTAGAAGCCTTCTTCAACACATCATCGTATGAGAGATGGTTGGACACCATGAACTGAGCGAAATCACCAACAACCTTAGAAGTAGGTGTAACCTTGACAATGTCTCCAAGCAACAAATTAGCTTGACGATATGCCTCCTTGGTCTCCTTCCACTGGGCACCAAGACCAACCTGCTGGGCCTGGAAAATAAGGTTAGTGAGCTGACCACCGGGAATTTCATGCTCGTAAACCTCAGGATCAGGTCCCTTAAGATCAGCCTCAAAGCACGAGTACAAAAGTCGCATCTGAGCCCAGTAACCGTCAACCTCCTTCACTAGGTGGTTGTCAAGGTTAGTGTCAACACGGCCCTCAAGCGATGCAAGCAGAGCGGAAATCGACGGCTGCGAGGTCATTCCAGACATGGAATTGGAAGCAGCATCAACAGCATCGGCACCAGCAAGAGCGGCAGCAGACATGGATGCAACACCAGTACCAGCAGAGTCATGGGTATGAACATGGATAGGCAAGTCAGGGTACTTGGCACGGATGGAGCCAATTAGCTTGGTGGCAGCAGCAGGCTTAAGAGTACCAGCCATGTCCTTGATACCAAGAATATGAGTGCCCATAGCAACAATCTTGTCAACAACGTCGAGGTAGTATTTAAGGTTGTACTTCTTCTTGGGGTTAAGCATGTCACCAGAGTAGCAGACAGTGGCCTCAATAACACCACCGGCCTTTCTAACAGCGTCAACTCCGACCTTGAGCTGGTCCAAATCGTTCAGGGCGTCAAAGACACGGAAAATGTCAACACCGTTCTTCTTGGCCTCAAAACAGAACTGGTCAATGGCGTTATCAGGCAACGAAGAGTATGCAACACCGTTAGCACCACGCAGGAGCATCTGGAAAGGAATGTTGGGAACAGCCTTTCTGAGCTTGCGGAGTCTGTCCCAGGGGTCCTCGTGAAGGAATCGCATGGCAACGTCAAAGGTGGCACCACCCCAACACTCAAGGGCAAAGGCTCCAGACAGGGCGTATGAAGTCTGAGGAGCAACAGCCAAAAGATCGTAGGTTCGTACACGAGTAGCCAACAAAGACTGATGGGCGTCTCTCCAAGTTGTGTCCATGATCAAGGTTCCGTCGAATTTGCGGACGGCCTTAGCAAAGGCCTCAGGTCCCTGCTCAACAATAATGCTTCTCCATCCGGCAGTGCAAGGTACAGAAACGTCAATTGGAAGTCCCTCAGGGGTGGTCAAGATGGGCAGAGTAACTTCAGAAGTGAGCTTGGGGAGACCAAGCTGTCCGACGACCTGGGAACCATTGACAGTGAGCTCAGCAAGGAATGCAAGGATCTTCTGGGCACGGTTCTGGGACGTGAGCATTTCAAATAACTTGGGGGTGTCATCAATAAAAGTAGTCCAGCACAGTCCCTTGATGAAAGTCTCGTTGGTGAGGAGAGCCAACAAGAAAGGAATGTTGGTCTTGACACCTCTAATTCTGAACTCAATCAGAGCTCTGAGCATCTTCCGGCGAGCAATCTCATATGTAGCACCAGAGCAAGAACACTTGACCAACATGGAATCGTAATGAGGGGAAATGATAGAACCAGCAAAACCGTTACCACCATCGAGACGAACTCCGTTACCACCGGAAGATCGGTAAACCTCAATCTTACCAGTATCTGGCTGGAAGTTCTTTGTGGCATCTTCAGTAGTAATACGGCACTGAATCGCAAAACCACGGGTAGTGATTCTGTCCTGGGTAAGGCCAAGGGTAGTGAGAGAGGCACCAGCAGCAATCTGAATCTGGGCGGCAACAATATCAATACCAGTAATTTCCTCAGTGATGGTGTGCTCGACTTGAATACGGGGGTTGATTTCAATGAAGTAATGTCTGTTGAGAGTGTCGACAAGGAACTCAGCGGTACCAGCGTTGCGGTACTTGGCAGTAACAGCAAGCTTGACGGCGTCAGTGAGAATGGCATTACGGACACTGGCAGGAAGGTCAAGAGCAGGGGCAACCTCTACAACCTTTTGATGACGACGCTGAACCGAACAATCACGCTCGAAAAGATGAACAACATTACCCTCGTTATCGGCCAAAAGCTGGACTTCAATGTGCTTGGGTTTGTCGAGGAAACGCTCAATAAAGACGGTACCGTTTCCGAAAGAGGTCAAAGCCTCAGACGAGGCTCTGTTGAAAGCGTCTTTGATATCTTCACCTTCTCTAACTACACGCATACCTCTGCCACCACCACCAAAAGCGGCCTTGATAATGACTGGATAGCCGTGCTCATTGACGAAAGCCTGGGCCTCCTCGAATTTTTCAATGGGGCCTGGAGAGCCAGGAACCACAGGGACGTTGCATGAGAATGCCAAGTTACGAGCAGAAACCTTATCACCAACAGCGTCAATCACTGAAGCAGGGGGTCCAATCCAGATCATACCATTCTCGGCGACCTTTCTGGCAAACTCCGAGTTCTCTGATAGGAAACCATAACCAGGATGAATCATGTTGACATTGTGGGTTTTGGCAATGTTGATAATTTCATCGATCTCGAGATAGGCCTGAACAGGGGTGTACTTTCCTTGAGGACCGATTGCATAACTATAAAAGGTTAGAATTTGCGGGGTTACAATTGACAGGAGATCACATACGCTTCATCAGCCTCTAAAATAGAAGGTTAGTAAAAAGAACTTGCAAAACAAGTTAAGGAACAGAAATACTTACTCAATCGGTGCATGGAGAGTTTATCTTCATGGGCGTAAATAGCGACCGTCAGCATGGACAATTCATGTGCAGTTCGGAAAATCTATGATAAGAGTTAGGTTGGGAGCGGAAAAACTAATTAGGCTGAACTTACTCTGATAGCTAAATTGAAAGGGAAAAGCAAGAAGGATATTTGTTAGACGAGTTCATTCGGGTGTTTAGTCAATTGGGCGAGCAATTGACAGTGCAAATTGGTGCGACTTACGAATTTCACCTCTGTTGGCGACTGTTTAAAAAGTTAGTAAAAGAACAAGTGAAGGTGTTTTGAGACTTACCCAGCAGTTTGTTCAATGGACCAAGAATAGTGCTATCAGCTCTGATCTGATGAACCGAGGCGGCAGTTCCAACCTCCTCTTCAAGGGCATCAATGTTTGACATTGTCGAATAGGACGTTGTGTGAATGGGGGAGATGGAAGTGTTTTTTTTAGTAGAAATGAGAGATGGGAGAACGGGAGATGTAACAGGAAAGGAGAATGGAAAGAAAATGAAGTTTGGAAGGAAGAAAGAAAGAAAGAAGAGAAGAGAGGAAAAAAGAGGGAGATGAAGCTGAATTTATATAAAAAAAAGAGCGTCAACTCCTCTTCAAGACGCTGGTTTCAACGACCTTCACCAAAGGGCTCAAGCCATCACACTAGTTATGTAATAGTGTTTCCTTATGTCATGATATAAACGAAAAAAAAAAAAAAAAAAAAAAAAAAAAAATTTTGTGTTGTTCAACTTGTGTGAAGATTATTTCATTTTATTGAAGCAATTTGAAGGATAAAATCCTCTTGAGGGAAGAGAAAGCGATAAATGCCCAACGACAGCGCCCAGAACTGCTTCAAGAGGGTACAGATTCTACCAAGAAGTAGGGCCAAAAGATGGGACCAAAAGATGGGACCAAAAGATACGTAGGACGTTGACGACTTTGCTTCAACTATCACGGTCCAATGGGCCATGTATACGTTTGGCCTTCTTCAAGCGACTACCATGGTGTCTTGAGCCCTCCAGCACACACAGTGCCGTAAATCATTTTGCTATCGCCCCAACCTCCGAGACCAGGGTGGAAGAGGGCTCAAGAAGCTGATCATGTCAACGTGAACTCTCCACACGAGCTCACCCTATCATTACCGCTAGATTATAATATTATTGCAGCTACAGTATCACAGTATTAACTATTATTATTACGGCTCGAGGTCTCTCGGATCCTCGAGTCGAGTCTCGCCTACTGACGTTAACGTTAACGTTAACGTTGCTATTGCAGTACTAGTCTACTTGATGTCGACTAGCTACGTTTGTTTTAACGCCGACGCTTCTTTTTTTTCCCGAGAAATATTCATTCTACTCTCGTAATTTGGTTTTTTTGGTTAAGCTATAAAATCTGGGGTAGACTTATTACGTATATTCGTGAAAGCAATATATAGCTATTAGCTAGCTACGTATTAGCAAGAGCGGTTCGAATCAATAAAAAAATTAATAATAAAAAATCCCATTGCTCTACCGTATGGTTTCTACAAAATCAACTTTTTGGCTTGGGAAAATATCGGAAATGCAATCGTCATTCTCCGAGCGACGTCGGAAAGGCAAATGATCGTTTTCCGAGGACACCTATCATCCTCTACTTGTGGTTCATCTATTTACGAGTTCATCATCTGGAGTGCAGCTCTATACTTGAGTATCAGCATAACCCATGTTATAGACAGTCTATACGTAGTAGAAATATGGATCGGAATCTCGGCAATAGCTATAAAAAACAATAGACCACAGGTCAATCTGTATAGCACACAGTTTATATGGCGTGTAATGTTGGCACATACGTTATTACCTTCACTACCGTATAGGCCTACACTAAATTTACAATATCATGACATCTACTTTGGCACCTATAGATAGGACTTTGGCATTACACTGATTACACTAGCTAGCTGTACACTATTTTGCTTATTTTAGCGTTATATGTTCTAGGCGTGTACGTCCATGACACCCCCAACACTATACATCGACTAGACTAGACTATTCAGCTAGACCACTCGAAAAGATTCTAGACGGCCGCTTGCTTCTTCTTTTCATACTCCAATCGTGTCTGGGTCATTTCATACACATATTGCCCAAAATGCTCAATTCCCTGCATAGGAATTCCCTGTCTTTCCGTTTGCTGCTGCTGCTGCTGCTGCTGCTGTTGCCCTTCTCCAATATACATTTCTCCTGGTACAACCATCAAGTCGTTTCCATCCTTAGACGTCCTATCTAACCGCTTCCACACCGGCTCCAACTCTAAACACGTGCCAACCAAGTCTCCTCGACCCAGCACGTACAACCCTAACCTAGCTCGAGATAAGGCAACCGTGATGCGTCGGAGATCTCGCAGGTATCCAATATTCTTAGTTCGCACCAGTGAAACAATGACAAAGTCGTTTTGCTCACCTTGGTATTGGTCAACTGTGGATATGGCTTTCGGGAACCCAAACACAGTGCGCAGAAGTAGACTGCCGGTGCATCGGGCCCGCAGAATCTCCTCTATCAGCACCTTTTGGCCCATGTAGGCGCTCAGAATCGTAATACCCGAGCTGGGGTATCCGAGTAACCGCATATATTGGTATAATGCAACTGCGAACTCGGCTTCCCCGAGGTTTTGAATAAAGTGTGGTGATGGCTCGCTTTCGCCCTGACTGTTATAGTCACTCACATTGATAAACTGCATTGTGTGCAAAAATCCAGCGTTGAATGCAGGTTGGTAGTTGAGAACCACTGGAAGGTTATGAAGGCCTTGCTTGCCATACTGCCACCCGTAGATCTCGGCTATTTCGGGTCTAGCCCGACCTTGATAGTCCAACTCGTAAGCTGGCACCCCTAGTCGTCTTAACCGCTGGAATAAGCTCTGGTCCATCGAACTGTACTGCCTCAACCCCGCGTTTTGAATAATTGGCGCATTCTGTTTATCATCGCCAATCAACACCACTCTTCTTAGTTGCTGCTGCTTCTCATTACTGCTGCTTGACCTCTGCAGCGTCAGAGGAATGAAGTTGTCAATCTCTGTTAACTGAGCTGCCTCTTCGACAACAACATTGTCATACCTGAACCCAAGGCCAAGCGTTTCCCCTCGATTCATGGCCGCGTGTGTGGCTGTCATGGCTATGACCCGCGCGTCTTTCACAAGCATGTAATTGTTTCTTTCTCGCACGGACTTTATGAGCTCATAGGGCCGGATCGCATGCAGGTTTGAAAAGATTTGCTCAATATGCAGGAATGCACCATCAGCCACCACGGAAACGTCAGAGTCGGCATTGAATAATGGACTTGGGAGGTTGCTGAAATATTCAGCAAAAGGAAAGGCCTCCACGCCGTAGCCACCAGCTTTGTATGCCTCCCACATGGGCTTTATGTAAACAGTGAAGAATGCTGCCGCTGTTTCGCACGAGTCGCCATAGGCTCCATAAACTCCAATGCTATTGGCAAGGCGATCCACTTCTGATAGCAATGGACCACGAGACTCCAAAAATCGATCAACTCGTCCCGCCCGCGAGAACTTCTCGCCACCAGTGAATTCTGTTTTTAGGCCCTCTTCTCCATGCCCCAACCGAAGCAGATGTTTGTCTAGACCGGGCCCCCCGGCAACGACCAATTTCTCAAAAATATGATTTAGTGCTTGATTGCTGTGAGCAATTACAACTGTCCGTTCGTTAGGAAAGTTATGATAAATGTTCAGTAAAACTTGCACAGCAACATCAGTTTTGCCTGTACCAGGAGGTCCCTCGACGAGGGTCAGACCAGGGGTAGATCCCGCAGCTATGGACTCAACTTGGCGCGGCGTGAATCGGACTGGATTTTGGCGAGCTGCTTGAGCGTATGGTCCACGGTTGACAGGAGGATACGACCTCACGTTTAATACTTCATTAGGTTTGACTACGGCCGGTAGCACGAAAGGAGCCTTCTCCGCGCCTTCGAGTGCTATTTCATGACCTGGAAAACTGTCTTTGAGGTGCTGGTAGTCTAAAAACATGTTTCCGTAGTCAAGAGTCTCTGGGAAGTCGTTTATTCGATTTTGCACATTTCCAAAGGATGCGGCTGCTGGATCGCCAAATCCCAAAAAAACGTCACTGAACCAGTCAGGTACCACGGCCTGTTCACTCAATATCAGCTCTTTGATGTTTGTCAAGATTGCGCTAAAGTTATTTTCTCGCTGTCGACGTCTTATAATGACATTTAGACCTTTATACACCCCTTCCTCATCTCGTGAGTACTGCAGGGGATCGAGAAGAACAACTAGTTTCCGAGCACGGCTTCCGTCCTCTTCATCTTCAGTGGGCCGCACAGGCTGGTCATTTGAATCCAGAACTTGCACAACTCGAGCCGATCGAAGTGTTTTCAGTCCCAATCGCTCAGCTGTCTTGGCGGAGCCAGGGCTTGGAGTGTTTAACTGTGCTAGAAACAAAACCTCATCTTTGCGTACCTTGTCCCAGTCTTGCTTTCGTGCTGTCCCCACATCCAGTCGAATTTCTGCTTTAACTGCACCTGGAACGCTGGTATTTTTTTTGCTGTTGTTGGTAGTGGTGGTGCCGCTGGCGATGCCACTGGCGATGCCACTGGCAATGCTGATGCTGCCAACCTTGCTTGGCAGTACTTCTAGAATAGAGACAGGCCCGTTCAATTTGCATGCCATTCGGCTATACCCATTCAATTTGAGTTCGGATATAGGAACATCCTCGCCATTTTCGTCCTGCATAAACCCGCTTACAATTTCAGGTTTGAGTCGCTTAAGCATTGCTTCAATATCCGCACGAACACCAAAAAAGGCATCAGCGCGGGCCAAGTGGAACGAACGCACAAGAAAGTCCTGAACACTAAGGTATTGAAGCGCCATCCTATGCAAGGGCAGTGGCGATGCTCCCTTGTAGTCGGCGGTTTCGTCATATAAATCAGAGACTGGAAAAAGAGACTTTTCCGTTGGCACGCATTCAAGTGCCAGAACTGTATCTTGCAGCGTAGGCTTTTGAGCAAAAGTGTCGATAAAGTATTCTGTCAGGGCTGACCGCGTTACTGGGATTTCAGGAACAGCGTAGGCTGTACGCACTCCCAATATGTTACAAAACTCCAGGAACTGGTCCGTACTAAGGTTGGAAACATGATCACTCAAGTCCTGTCGCTTGCCGAGCGAGGCCAAGTTGGAAAAGGTCATGAGTTTGAGCTCAGTAGGAAATGCATCAAACGCCTTTTCTCGCATGAAAAGGAGAGCTTTTGACCGCTCTTGCCAGGTCTCTGCTTCGTTCAAATAGAGACCCGTAAAGTCGTTAAGAGGAAAGTTAATGTAGTATGAAAGCATGTCTACAAGCTGAATAAAGAGGGTCGGTTCGTTTTTATATGTGGGCGAAAGGGCAATAACGGTCACGATGTTGAGGTCTTTGAGCATTGTATTTGTAAACCGTCGCGTAGGCAATTGAGACAAGAGCACAATCAACAACTCCAAGAACCGATTGGCATAGTCCAGTTTTGAGTCGTCAGCCTTGTAAAGCATTTGTAAAAAATCCATCACCATTGAAAAGAGCCATCCACTGGCAAGAATCAGTTCTGGGCTGGTGTCTTTACTCTTTTTTAATCGCTTTTGAGAACTTTTCCACATTTTCTTTAGCGCTGGGTATTCCTCGAGCATGGCATCTCGTTTGCTTGTGCTTAGCGATTTCCAAATATGAATTGACACAAGTGGACCAATTTCCTTACGCACAAGTGCTGAGTCTAGTCGCTGGGCAGCGATTGAAATGAATTGAATCAGTGATGCTCTTACGCCAAAGTCGGCAGGAGAGGTGACTATCGACAGCACTCGTTTGAACAGCATTGGAAACTTTTCACTCCCGTTCTCATCGCTCTCTGTTGTTTGGTGTGTGTTTAAAAAGTCTAGCACGTTAGTATATTAGGCGGCAGATGGATCGTGATTGGTAAAGTTGACATACCCCAGACAGGAACGCCATCCTTGTGCTTTGTGCATACCAGAAGAACAATTGAAATGACATGGCTATCCTTTGAATCAGCTTCGAATCGAGGCCACAGACACCTACAAGCGTGTTAGAAAGCAAAGCAAGACAAACAGACAAGAATTAACGCGTGTCTGAACATACTTTTCCAGGTATTGCAGATACTCCAGCGACAATAGCACAGAGTAATCGAAGGCTGGTGAAATGTATTGCTCGTAAACTTCGGTAATCACGTCGGAGGAACGCGCTTTCTTAGTCGATGATTTCTTCTTGGACTTGGGGGAGTGCAGCCAGTTCCTTTCAGCAATTGCGTACAGAGGAGACTGCTTAATTTCGGTGACTGTGGGGCGCATGTTTGGCAGATTGCGAGTGAACAGAGTCTGTCAGAGGCTTTCAAAGGCTGTTGAAGTCGGGCAAAGGCTGTTGAAGACGCTGCTGGTGACGCTCAAAATGAAAGTTTTCAGCATCTCAAACCCTAACCGCATCCTTACTCAGCTAGTAGACGACGATTACATAACTTCCCAAAGAGAAAATTGAAAAAAATTTCACTTCGTTTCCATTGCTGAATCGCAAAAAAAGTTTTTTTTCATCCCATAATTATAATCCAGAGTCTCTGCCCTTCTCTAACTAACCAACAACCAGAAGCCAAACCAACAACTTCAAGAAAGGACTCGACTCACCTTTAAACTATTGGGTTTTTTTCGACTTTCTTTCGGCAAGAGCATATTTACAACCTTTTTTTTCTACACACACACCCCCCCCCATATCTAATATATAAATCAAATGTTCAGAGGAGGCCGAGGTGGTAGCCGTGGAGGTTTTGGCGGTGGTAGCCGTGGTGGATTTGGTGGTGCCCGTGGAGGCGGTGGTTTCGGTGGCCGAACAGGTGCACCCATGGGACCCCCCGACACTGTCCTAGGTATGTTCAACTCTTCAGTTTTTCAGGTGTGGTGGTTGTTTGTGTGATTTCTCGCCAGTCGACTTTTACACTTTCATCTTTATTCACCCTCCTCATTCTTCCCTCTTCCCTCGTTCAATACTAACATGGACTATTAGAAATGGGCGCTTTCGCTCACCCTTGTGAGGGCGACATTGTGTGCAAATCACTCAACGCAGCAAAAGTACCCTACTTTAACGCACCCATCTACCTCGAAAACAAGTCCCTTGTGGGCAAAGTCGACGAGATCCTGGGCCCCATTAACGACGTCTACTTCACTGTCAAGCCTAGCGAAGGTATTGTTGCGACATCTTTCAAGTCTGGCGACAAGTTCTATATTGGTGGTGACAAGCTGTTACCTCTCGAGAGATTCCTGCCTAAGCCAAAAGTACTCGGCGGAATTTCCAAGCCAAAGAAGTCAGGTGGTAGCGCTAGAGGCGGTGCCCGTGGTGGATTTGGCGGAGCCCGTGGTGGCTTTGGCGGCGCCCGTGGTGGTTCTCGTGGAGGCTTCGGTGGTGCCCGTGGTGGTGCCCGCGGAGGTTTTGGCGGTGCTAGAGGTGGTGCTCGTGGTGGATTTGGTGGTGGCCGTGGCGGCTCTAGAGGTGGCTTTGGTGACCGTGGTGGCCGAGGAGGCTCCCGCGGTGGCTTTGGCGGCGGTCGCGGTGGCAGCAGATTTTAAGGTAAAATAGAGAGATTGAGAAAGAGAGAAATTTGTGTTTATATTAGCCCGTTATTTATGAAACCTTTACCCAAAAAAAAAAAGAAGAAAACGAACAGTTATTTCATGTATCAAATAAACGGTCAAAACAATGTCAAGGACGATACAGCGCCATTCTTCATGACTTCAAACACGAGTCCTGGAGTGCCGTAGACATCAGTGAGCGCCCATTCCGCCAGCTTCTCATCATACATGGGACTCGAGTCGCCAATGAGCTCCATACTGTCGTCCATGTCGTCAAACGTGCGGTTGAGCATCATGGGCTGCTTGAAGGAAAACAAATCAGTATATGTAGAAAACTTTTCTTCAGAAGTAGGAGATGGCGACTCTGAATCGCTCAGCTTCCATCGACACCTTTGGTACTTTTGAAATGAAATGCTGCCGGGTATGTTTCCATGAATGACAAGCTTTTTGACAGTTGCGTTTTCAACTGAAGTATCAAAACAAATGTCTAAGCCCAGAGAAAAGTAATTGAAGAACAATATGGCTTGATCTCAATGTGTGTTAGAGCACGATAATGTAGCAACAGCAATACCAACATACCTTTATCGTCACCTTCAAGAGGATTGTGGATAGATAACCTCGAATCCTCTTTAAAAAACCGCTCTGATGGAGGTCCCAGGGCCATGATAATGTCCTGCATCGTGCTCGAGTTGATGACAATATTGTACGATGGGAGCCCTTTCGGGTGGTACCTGAACACCAGCAAGCAAGTTCCAATTGCTTCATTGATCTGGGCATACTCGATAACCGGCTGGAATTCATCGAGGTCAAAATCTGTGGTAAAAAGGTCTTCTTTAACTTGTGACCAATTGCTGCCTTTGAATAGAGCCATGGATGAGCATGATGGTGCCATTGGTTTAGATAGGTAGCTGATAAAGTCGTCTGGTTGAGTCAAGTCTGAATTTCCAGGAATTGCAAATGAAAATGCTACACCGGGGTATGAAAGGACGTAAATGCCTAGGTCCTTGTAGTATTCTCCGGGGTATGTTGGGCTAGTTTACGTCAATTAGTAGAGGGTTTGCGCGCATAGGCAGCGATCAGTGTGCGTGTGTATGCTTACCCAAAGATCTTGTTGTATATTTGACGGAAGGAGAGCGCACCTTTCTCACTATTGGAATCCTACTGTTAGTCAAGAGTGACATGGCTTGAAATATTGCTTAAGGGACATACCCCAGATCAACACCTTTGTAGGTAATTCCCATTCGTCCCCACTCGATTACTTCTATGAGCCGTAAGCGCTGCTCTGTCCCATCAAACCTAAGTCTGATGCCATTATACTTTAGTTCGATGGTTATGGGCAAGGCGACAGGATCTTCCTTTGAGTAAATGATGCGCATTGACGGGTAGGTAGTTGGGCTGGCGCGCAATCCCGCGAGAACGGAGTGTAAAGACGCCCCAAGAGCTGTAAAAGGACCATTAGCAGTAGGTAGAGAAGAGCGGAGGGAAAAGGTCTTAACTTACTAATGAATCCCAACGCTTTTCCAGGTCGTACGGAAGCCATTTTGAGTATTGTTTTGAGGGTGTCGGTGGTGAAGACGTTGTTGTTTGAGGAGAAAGATGAAGGTCTCACACCTTCTTCTTATCAATGGTCGGTCTATGACTTGTGACTTAGCACTTGTGCAAATTATTGCAAGTGGCAAAACACAGGGTTTGGGCTACTCAGTTGGGTTACATGATATCTTACATAAGCCTGTTGGGAGTTTGACGTTTAATTTTACTAATTTTATGACGTAAAACTGCGCGCGGCTACTGCTGAGCATTCTAAATTCGAACTGAAAAAGCCTTGCTCCCGGTATATACAGTAGATAGAATATGTAGAATATATAGCTGTAATTACCATACTGTATATATATCGCGACGAACCCAGTTCAAACCAACGATTCAACTATATTCAAACGCTCACACAAGAAAAATGACTTCTTCTACTTTGTCCTTACAACCTGTCCCGTTCAAACTGGTCTTATTAGGTATGTCTATTCCCTTCTTGGGAGGTCTAGTCACTAACGGTAGATTGCATCCATTTCATTTCTAAGGCGAGTCTGCTGTAGGGAAGGTAAACCACATCCTGAATATGAACATGAACATGAATATGATTAGTCCGTGGCTACTTTGCTAACTAGTTACTATCATCTCTAGAGCTCACTAGTCAACCGGTTTGCCAAAGTCAGTATTTTTATTTTTTTTACCGGGCTCTCTTAGTACTGTTTAAACTAATTTCAATCACCAGAACCAATTCGAAGACTTCAGAGAGTCTACTATAGGCGCTGCTTTTCTCACTCAGACGATAGCCATCGACCAAAATGTCACTGTCAACTTTGAAATCTGGTCAGTTCATTCAAACAAGCTTGCAAACAAGCAAGGAAACGAGCAAACAACCGAAACGAAACGAAACGAAACTAACATAGGAGAGAACGATTCGTTCATGATTTTTTTTTTAGGGATACGGCTGGACAAGAACGGTACAAGTCTCTGGCTCCAATGTATTACCGAAACGCCAACTGTGCAGTAGTAGTCTACGACATAACTCAAAGTGTATGCATGAACCTGTGAATTTGAACCTGAACCTGAACCTGAACCTGAACCTGAACCTGAACCTGAACATGAACATGAACATGAACTACCACTAATTAAGCTAACACAACACATTCCGCAGTCTTCTCTAACTCGAGCTAAAGCCTGGGTAAAAGAACTTCAACGACAAGCAAACGACAACATAATCATAGCCCTTGCCGGAAACAAACTCGACTTAGTCATAGATGAATCTACTACTACCGGTACTGGTAAAGATGGCAAAGACAATGTCGAGGGAGAAACTACTATCGTCAATCAACAAGAGCAAGCACAAGAACGACAAAAACAACAGCAACAACAGGACCAACAGGAACGAGAACAACGGGAAGTACCAACCGCAGAAGCAGCAGCATACGCATCAGAATCAGGCCTCTTGTTTTTCGAAACTTCCGCAAAATCAGGTAAAAATGTACTTGAATTGTTTACAGCTATTGCGCACAAAATGCCAATTGAGGCTGCGATAAGTGCTGGTGCTGGTGCTGGTGCTGGTGCTGGTAATGGTAATGGTAGTGGTCGGAAGGGAAAGTCAATTGATCTCAGGTCTGGTGGGTCTCGCATATCGGGGTGTCAGTGTTAGCTGGAGCACTGGTTTTAGTCTATAGTCTGGAATCTATCGATAGTATACCGGTATATGGCATATATTCATTCAACTCTTACTCCAACTCTTACTCCAACTCTTACTCCAATTCCAATTCCAATTCCAACTCCAGTTACCGGTAGACTAGACTATTTAATAAAAAAAATATTCATTTTCACTCTTTAACTGTACTGTATTTTTTTTTCAATCATGGCACATATCTGTTGATTGATTGACCACCATATGGCCACACTTTACAAAGTTCTCCTCACTTACACTAACAACAAAAAAAAGACGTCTCCTAAAAAGACCAAAAAGTGAACAATAAACAATACATACACACACGGTAATGAAGTAACCATGATTTCTAGTCCAATGAGTACGCAGAGTAGGTTTGAGATTACTGGCGTTAGAGCAAAGTTGTTGATGTTCATGGTGCTGTTTATTCTATTGTTGAAAGTTTGCAATTGTTGTAACTGTTGTAATTGTTGTAATTGTTGTGATTGTTGGTGTTCGTACTGCTGCTCTTGTGAAAGAAATAAAGAACTCATGAAACCAAACAAAGATGCCAGTTGGCTAATATAGAAAGCCGGATAAAATGTTGAATGAAGCTGAATAGCAATACCAACGCCCTTAATAACTGTCCGTTTAGTTATAGTCCGTCTGGCCCATGTCGGTAAATTCGTTAAAAAATTCACCAACATTTTCACAAGAAAATCCAAATTCAATAAAGACCAAGTATTCCCGTTTCTTCTGTTACCTCTTCCATTACTACTACTGGAGCTCAGAAATTGAATTGTTGCATTGTCAGATAATGATGTCGTACTTTTGGGAAGCTCAAGAAACCTGCTATCCTGTTGCTGAATGAACTGGATCTGGTCTAGAGATTTAGCAGCTTCAATTGACTGATTCGAAATCAATCTAATGGACGCTCTTGGATGACGCGGGTTTGTTGTCGTATTGAAACTGTTGACATTATTGCTAGAAACAGCAGAAGTACTGTTCTTCTTACCACCATTACCACCACCAACACTGCCAGCCAGGGATAGATTCATTTCACTCATCATCATCTGCAAACTACTCAATATCTCATCCGTCAACGGCCGCTCCATGGGATCCACAGACACCATCTTAGCCAACAACATGTAAGCCTCCTTTGGCAAATCAGCGCGCGCCGGCAAATTTTCGTAATCAAACCCTTTGAAATCATTCACTTCCTTACGAAGCATCTCCACATCCTCCGGTGCCCCGCCGTCAACCACTTTGGGGCTGTAAGGTAATCGAGAAAAGCAAAGAAAATGGAATATCATTCCGAGAGAAAAAACGTCTGTTCGTTTTGAAAACTGCGCTAAACCAAATCGTTGTGGCCGCGAATTGTTGGAGAGAGAGGGATTGATAAGTTCGGGAGCACAGTATTCAAGTGTGCCCGTGGTACCTGTCCCAGATCGAAGCAGACCTTCCATTTGACCCTCTCCGAAATCACTAACAAGAACCGTTGGCAACTGACGAGTATTGTTATTGTTGCCATTATTATTGCTGTTTCCACCAGTATTTCTTCTGTTGGACTGCTGCTGCTGCTGCTCGTCGGAACTGGAATTAGAAATTAACAAACAATTAGACGGTTTTAAATCCCGATGAATCACTTGGTGCGCATGTAAATGACACACTCCCTTAACAATGTCCCTGAAAAAAAACATAATCTCTGTCGGTGTAAGTAACGCAGAGGCCAACAGCTCATGTCTATTAACCGACGACTGAAGTTGTGATCTCCGCCTAATAGCCTCCTTCCTTGACCGAATCGACGTCGAGATAGCCTCACTTTGCAGTCTGTGCACATAGTCTTCCAGCGTTCCCCCATTACAATACTCTTGCAGAATGAAGGCGCACGGCACCTCAGGCGCAAACCTGGACAATCTGGACGACTCCAGCCACATGTGGTTATAGTTGACCAAGTTTGGATGCGACAGAAGCCGCAGTAGATGGACTTCCGAAAGCACCTTCTCGAGCCATTTGTGGTCGTTTCCAACCGTCACCTTCTTTAATGCAAACAACCCTAGTGAGTAGCCGTCAAGGACATGTTCGACCAGGTAAACGACTCCGCGGCTGCCCTTTCCCAGCTGTGCCTTGACTTTGAAGAACCGGTTAAAGTACCCTTGGCTGAAAGCGGACTCAGATATGGATGAGTACTGCTGTTGCGCCGCGGGGTATGGGTCTGCGTCAATGTCTGGAGTTTGAGCACCCGACGCCGGTTCTGACGACGGAGCTGAGCCCAATTCTTCTTCCACAACGGGCGTAGATGGGCGATCCAAGAGGCCCAGTAATTTAAAGTAGTTTGCATCTCTAATGAGTTCCGAAGCGGGCTGTCCTGCTGTTGCCGACGCTGCCGATGTTGCTGCTGCTGCGGAAGAAGAAGAAGAAGAAGAAGAGGAAGGGACACCAGCACCCGGTTCTACTGTAGCTGATCCGGCAGATATTCCATTTGAAAACGTAAAGTGGCCACATTCCGAGCAATAGGATCCAGAGTTATTGGTGTGGTGGTTTGAGGAGTTACGAGAGAGATGAATCAATTCGGAGGAGGACGAAGAGGAAGATGCATATCGGTCGTATTCGCGTGGATCGTTAACAAGTTCTAGCTCACGGGATGCCTGGTTATAGAGCACAAGCGACTGACGAGAAGAGTCCTTTCTTTATAAAAGGAGAAATACGAAAGAACAAGTGTTAGTCTTTCCAGTGAAAGCATGAAAAAGAAGAATATACTGTAGTACTTACAAGACAATGACCCAGCTCTTCTGTTGTCTGACAGGAACTAACGACATGATGCAATTATCATGTGTCTATCATGAAGGAGTATTCTTACAGCAATGCTCAGTTATATGCGGAGAGTAGTGATTCGGCAGAATATATATGTTTGATGCTTGAAGCTTCAATTGAGCGGGTGATTTTGGTGGGGGAGTGTTTGTTTAGTTAGTTTTCGCTTGCTATTGTTTGTTATATGGCACTTAAATGGCAACTGCTGATCCTTGCCATCTCTAAGATTAGGTGATAAGGTAATCAACACATCACGTGCACGCTGATTTCGCGAGAATGCGCTTTGCTATGACATTAATTAACTCCTATGAGTCCCAGACCCTCAGTAGGCGTAGGATCCTAGCTAGGGGAGGGTCAGAGAGGGCCACAAAGTTAACAGGTATTTCATGAGCGACGGCTGGTGTTAGACTAGAGCTAGAGATCCAGCAAGCTAGTTGTAACTAGTCTACGGTTACGTATAATGTAGACTTTTAGACTGGTCTGGTCTAGCTAATGCGCTTGTTCATGAGATATATAGAGTCTTATAGACTACATCGATCAATCAGCCCATCTGGCCTATACGGTATAGTAAATATATCTGGCCCCATCATCAAGTGGCCACGGTGTAGGCCAGACTAGGTGAAGCATATGCGCACCTCGGCCCAGACGAGTCTTTACGTACAGTCTACTGCAACAATCGACCCAGACTCACTTGACCTAGTAATTATCCAATTATTGATTAAGGTAACCAAGTTGATCCAGTTGCCCTCCTTATTTTTGCATTTTTTGATATTTTGGGTTCACTCGCAGAATTCTGAACCTTCGGAGGATTATCCGTATGGAACTGTCTGCAGCTACACCTACAGACCACCACAGATCACTAGAGCTCTCGGATCCACATGCAGCAGTATACAAGGAGATTCACTACCTCAAAGTCTACGTGTGCGTGTAATGGAATTTTTTTTTTAAACATTTGCACAGTCCATTAGTTAGCGATTGGCTGTGGTGGGCATGTATACAAATAAAAATAAATAAATAAGAGGCGGTAAATAAATAATAATTCGTTAGCAGTCGTAATATCGCAGTTAATGTTGCAGGCAATATCGCTGTTGGTTGTTCAAGTCCCGAGCTTTCCAACTCGGCTTGTCTGGGGAATGGCCATAGGAGGAAGCTTGGATGTAGGCACTATTGGCTTAATCATTCCATTGTCCTTCAGCCGATCCAAAAGCGTAAACATTCGCTCACCCTCAATCTCTTTCTCTTCCTCAGTCATAGTGTCCCATTCACGTTGTGCCTGTTGTCGGCGCTCGTCTTGCGCTTCACTGTGCAGATACTGCCCAGTAATTGGATTGATCTTCGTCATGGATGCGTCAGAGCTTGAACTATCACGTCTAGACGTAGGGAGGTTGCTAAACAAGTCGTCATCATGAGCACCCCCAAAAGATATCGTAGAGTTTTTCCTTGTACGTGGCTCAGCTAAAAATGAAGACGGAGACCCACCAGCAGTGCCGTCCAAAAACGAGTTTGCAGACAGAAATCCAGAAGCAAACCCAAATCCCATCACTTCATTGAGGGCTTGTTGATTACGGTCAAACACTACCCAGTATATTTCTTGAACAATACGGTTGCACGACTGAACGGTAATGTCTGTAGACAGCCCGACAAAGTGGCTGGCAAGGGAATCCGAATTTCCCAAAGCAAGTTCTCGGTCCTTCTCAGTGGGTAATAGAGCGCTTCGCACTATTCGCTTGCATTCGTCAGGAGACTCCATACTGTTCCAAATATGCGAGACCACTAGCTGGAGGCAAGTGAAAGCAGGTGAGAGGGTATTTTCGTTGTGTATGCTTACATTTTCAGGCGAAGTAACCAAATGACAGTAGTCGAGAATGTTGTTCAACAGCAAAGGCATGTGGTCCGAATTGTTGAACCACGAATCGACAGAGACACACATGAGAGTGTTGAAAAGGTATCGAGAGATGTCTACATTGAGTAGAGTAGTTGTATTGATTGAAAGAAACACATAGCTGAGATTTTCCATGACTCTGTCTTGTAAAGGTTGAATCGCTCTGTCTGGATAGTGGTGAATGAGGTTGAACACAAATTTCATGAGTTCAATAAAAGAAAGGCGGACCAAAGGGTTAACAGCGACTATCGAAGTGAGTGCGTGTACGTTTTCTAGAATGATTGAGGTTTTAAAATGGATGGCGTCAATGCAAGATGATAGCAAGGTATCGGAAAGGTCGATGCCGTTAAAAGTAAAGAGAAAGAGAAGTCGACCCAGCAAGTAGTTTTCTTTTAGCGGAAGGCCAGGTTTGGCATATTCTTGCAAGACTAGAGAAAACACAGGCAGGGGATCGAAGGTAGACAGGAGACTATTATTGAGAACCAGGCCATTGGCAATGATGGTTAGGGCTTCGTGGGTAGCGCGGTTTGAGATGTTAGGGAGAATGAATTTAGAAACCAGGTTGTTTGCAATTTCTGGAGTTAGTTGGTTTGAGATAGATGCTTCTCGTCCCAAGGTTTTGAGTTTGTGTAATTGTACTTCGATAGAATATATATCCAGTGTACTGGATTGTAACGTCGATGGGTCAAACTGTGCAACGAAAGCCAGCAGCTCAGATGCAGTTTGATTTGAGGGAAGCATGGAAGTGGGAGTCGGTGGCAGATTCCTGGATGTGGCTGTCGGTAGTTTTAGAGAGGATATATGTTGGGTTGGAGAAATAGAGAGACGAGCGAGAGAGGCCTTAGCTGCACTGCTCTCACTAAGATTAGCCATGGTGTACCGGTATATACGTACAGTAAATCAATGTGGGCAAGAAGATATTAATGAGGAGGAAGAAGGAGAAGAAGGAGAAGAATAAAAGTTGATGAGTTGAAGAGAAAGAAAGGAAAAGAAAAAAAGGAAAAAGGAAAAAGGAAAAGGAAAAAGGAAAAAAGGAAAAAGGAAAAAAGGAAAAACTTATAAAAGAAACGAAGAATTACAAAGGAAATGTGATGAATGAGGGTGTGAGCCTCATTTGTGTGGCAACAACACAACAAGTGTTGCACTGCAATTTGCACCATCCATATTTAAATTTAAAAAAGCAACACACGTGACTAGCCGCGTAATTAATTATTAGGTTAGTACCATGGTACCTCGAATGAGAGTCACCACAATAAAGCTTTTATTTTGTGTTGTTTTATTATGGCTGAAAGAGGAAATAGTTTAGGTAGTTTATTGCGTTGGGTTGCATTAATTAGAGTTTATGCTTTTATACTTGGTTTTAGACTTTAAATTTTTATTTAACCCCGGACGAGCTTAGAGCAGCTCTCTCAGAGTCTCGGGATGTCCATATTAGACTACACTGTCACTACAGTACGTACAATCATACCCATGTGGCAATGTTGAGGAAACACTAGTGTTTGTCAGGATTTACATTGAGTCCAGGTGTAGCTAGTCTAGGTATACTGACGTCTCTACTCCAGCCCAGCTCGCCTAGACCAAGGTATAGACTACGGTAGACAATGACATGGTCGGATGGTCTTAACTCTTGCGTGTGAACACAAATGTACACAATTGGAAACATGCCACCAATGCCTAATTGTTATCTACTGTACTGTAGCAGCTGCGTAGCTATAGCTAGGTCTAATAACTGTAGTAGACCCTTTAAAAGTTTGATTATCTATCTTAAGCTTGCAAATGCGAGTGAGCCCGAGTCCAAAATTACCTAACCTGGATCAAAGCATTTACAAGTGCACCAAACAAGCTAGCTCTAATGCTCGAATGCTCTAAATCCTCGTCAAAAGTTGCAGTCTAGTCCAGTCTAAACCATGCAGTCATGCACTATCATCGCTATCATCTCGGCTAATGTCACTTGGACCAAGTTGGACGTGATCACGACTTCAATTGCTTGTTTCTGTTCTGTAGCAAAAGTCAAACAAATGTGGCGTCCAATTGTTAACATGATCAAAATGATTAAAATGATCAATGTAACCGAAGTGAGCCTACAAAAGGTACACAATCAGTAAATTTAAATGTCAACTCCGTACGCCCTCCTCCTTGCAACGATTCCTACGAGAGTCGACCCAGCAAATTTAAGTAAATTCTATCCATTGAATTCCATTCCAACAAAAGTATCACTGCACCATTTGATATCTTCTTCATTTGAGCTCACCCCCGGCCCTTTCCTTGCTATTGCTTCTTGCAATATAAATCATTGGTTGTTCAACTTTGTTGACATAAACTTTGTAGAATCTGTAGAGGATCCGACACTGTGACGTCCTCAAGTTAACATTTTAAGATCCCGAGTCGAGCAATGTAGCCAGGCTATAGCGACCCCTGGACCAACCCAGCTATTGATTACTGTACAGTAGTCTACTTTCTCGGTTTTTAGTTCTCTTTTACTCGCCTGTGCGGATCCCAATCACGAATTGTTGGTCACAGAATCACAGACTACTATCATTGTCTAGGTCTAGAGTCTAGCCTCGCAGTCTAACATTTTCACACAGCACTCAAGTGCGCCACGAAAGAATCCCATGGCTTGAAATTCAAGGCAGGTCCAAAGGAGTAGCGTAGCCTTGCTAGCCAGCTGTCACAACCACAACCAATTAAAGCAGTGCAATTGGAACAAAGTGGAATCTTCTATTTTTCTTACATAACCATAGCAACAACAGCCGCCTTAACCTGGCGGCTACCTAGCCTCCTAAGACTAGACTACTCAGTCTCAGCGTAGCTGCCAATTGACGGATCGATGCTTTAAAAAATAAAACTGAAATATCAAAAAATAGATTTTGGCTGCTTTTGGCATAAAGGAGGCTGTCTCGGCTGAGTTAGGGCTCTAATTATAAATTATATCTAAATGTGGTTATAGCCCCGCTAATTTATGGGACTGCTAATTTCCAAATTAAGTAAATAACGCATATGTGACTGATTTTGAAATTTAACTTACTCCTTTTTTCTAACCTATATAATCAGCAATCTTTCCGCGAACCAATTTCTCTTTTCCTTTTTCTTTCCTCAACCTTTAACAAATTATCAACTACACTACACATATTACTCAACCAAATTTTCAAGCCGCTAAAATGTCTGCCTTTTAAGATCTTATCTTAAGAAAAAAAAATAAAAACGAATATTAAAGAAAGAAAAAGTCGTTTTTTATCTGTTAAAGAAAAAAAATTAAAGAATTATTAAAAATGTCGTTAAAAATGTCGTCCCCACAATTCTGTTCGCAACCGCAACAACAACCTGAATCAACCATATTATAAGCAACTTATATTATCTGAGCTACTATAGCCTATCTATCACCTGAATCCCCTATCACTGAACTCCCTGTTTTTTATCCAATTACCAAAATCACACTGAACTCCAAAATTACGCCACTAGAAATCATGATTGCTGAATCTTTTGAATTTCCCACTCCTGCTCTTAAGAGCGAGGAGCTCTTTGACAAGATGCCTTGGAACGATATTTCCATGCTCCTTACTCCCCTTTCCGAGGGCTCTTTGATTCTTACTGATAAGCATGACCAGTCTGTACAACATGACTTTAACTCCCCCCTCGAGGCTTTGTTGACTCCTATGTCTTCTACCTCTTCTGCTGAACTTGACCTGAGCACTACTATTTCCGATGATCTCATCTTTGGTGGCTCTCCTCTATTCGATGACGCTGAACTTGATGACCCAAACACTTGGGAGTCTTTGTTCAACGATGTCGCTGAGCCCGCTGAGCTTAAGACCGAGCACCTTTCTGGTCTTCACCTCCCTCCTACTTCTGAATTTTCTAGTCCTATCCTGGAAGAAATTTCTCTAAAGCCTGAGGTTATAACCCCAGTTTCTTCAGAAGTGAGTCTCAAGCGAAAGCGCTCGGAATCTAGCGATTACAAGAAAGATGCTCTAGGTATTACTGCTTACAACCGCAAGCCTCGTTCTGCACCTCTTGTCCCCATTGAAGAAGAAGATACTTCTGGAGATACTGTGCAGGCCAAGCGTGCTCGTAACACAGCTGCTGCTCGTCGTTCGCGTGCCAGGAAGATGGAGCGTATGACACAGCTGGAAGAAAAGGTGGAAGAGCTTGTTTCTATGAACAAATCTCTTGAGTCAGAAAACTCTGAGCTCAGAAGTGAAATGTCTGCTCTCCGCAAGCTGTGCGGACTAGAGTAGTTTATTTTTATTTGTTATTGTTTCTCGTTTTTTCTTTTAACTTAATTGATTTTTATTTATCGACTCGAAGGTGTAATTCCATGTTCACTGTAAATTTAACTGTCCTACCATATACAACGGACGCAACATTTAGAATGGAGAATATCCAGCCGCACATCTAAACCTCTTTTTTCATTCAAGATGGCCTCAAAAGAAAGAAAAAAAAAGTGCATGTCTTTATTTTACTTGCTGATATTCTACATATTCTACATTGATTGACTTGGAAAAACTTACTATACTATATATACTATATTACTTAACTCATCCTCGAATAGTTGACTCTAATGGAATACCATCAAACTCGCCATATTCCAAAGCGAGATTAATGCTTTGCAAAAGTTGAGTAGCAGCACCCTTAAGCAAATTATCAATAGTGACAACAATAACCACCCGGTCTTGTCTGGATGAAACGCCAAACCCACCAATAACCACGCCATGCTTTCCCGAAATATCCTTCACCAACGGAGCTTCTCCTGTTACATGCACAAGCTTTTCGCCCGCATACCTGTCCTGATACAAGTTGCGGATGTCTCTAGCGGTCAGTTTCAGCTCAGGTTTGAGTGGGATTGAAATGGTATGTGTGATTCCTTGGAACCACTGAGCTACATGGGGAGTGAATGCGATTTGGATTCCGAGTTGGCGCGATACTTCTCGTTCGTGGATATGGTCGGTTAGCGAGTATGGCATAAGGTTGTCTTGCAGCTTTTCGGTGTCGTTTTTGGGTGACGGCTTGGTTCCGGCCCCTGAGTAGCCCGATACCGCGAATACTGAAGGCTGTTGACCCTCGGGAATGTACTCAAGGAGTGGCTTGATGCCAATCTCGCAAGCTGTAGCGTAGCATCCAGGGTTGGAGATCTTGGTAGCACTTTTGAACAGGTTGCGGTCAGTAAGTTCGGGCAGCCCGTAAAGCCACTTGCCGGACTCATCGAATCGGAAGTCGGCAGAGAGATCGATAATAACTGACTTGTGGTCAGATTGAACTTGCTCAATGGCGTTGACAAATGGTGCGCATACTCCGTTAGGGAGAGCCATGACCCAGATATCAACTTCGCCCTTTTCTTCAAGGGCCCTGATGGTCTCAACTCGCAAGTCCTCGTAAACAATATTAGCTTTACTGTAGCCCGTTAGTTCCTGACCAGCCAGTTCGCGTGACGAGGCATGAGTGAGTTGCAGGTAAGGATGCTTGTCAATGAGGTCAATGAGAGTACGTCCAGTGTAACCACGAGCACCAATCAACGCAACATTAGCAGGTTTGGTATTGGTTCCATCTTTCAAAGGAGGGTTGGGATTAGTAGAATAGTTGCGTCGTGTGATTCCAGCTCTTGCAGCTCCAAAAGCTTGTGCAGCCATAGTACGGCGGCTCATAGTCGAGAACGCTCTTGCTTGGACCGTGGGCCCCGAGCTTTTCAAAGTGCCCTGGGCTGCCCTAGACGCTTGCTTGACGCAGAAATCTTGGATCAATTTAGATACCTCTTCGGGCGAATGAACTCCATACCAGAACAGAATTTTTCCATTCTTTACAAACGAGCCATCAGCCTTGGCAAAATGCCACGCGGTGTTTTCATCGCTTTCAGTAACTTCCCAAGTGAGCTGGTCAAAATCCTTCTTTATGGCCGACCACACGTTATCAGTGACATTATTGAGCCATCCGTTCTTGCTTGCCAAAAACTTGTCCACATGGGAGACGACGCCATCGCCATTTTTGACAATGGCAATAACTTCTAGAGGTTCATCTCCATAAGCTTTGAACGAGACTTTCTCAAGTTCACTTAGGTAAGAAGTCACTGCCAGGTTCTCGTCCCGTTCCAGCGCCTTTCGCAAGGAATCCTTAGATGGAAATTCATCCAAGTTTTCGCTCGATAACAGCTTGTAACCTCTGCGAATCAGTGTTCCAGCGCCCGAGTCGGTGAAAAGCTCTTTCTGCAAGTCGTGAACAGAGATGATGGCCACTGAAGATGACCTGGGTAGGTGAGACAATAGATCTTTGATTTCGTTGATCTTCAACTTGGTGCCATACTTGACCCAAGGCTCCTTCATGAGACCCTCATATTCCTCATCCAAGTTGATGACCGAAATTTTTTCTTGAGTGGATCCATTGATAAGACCACCCTTTTCGTTCAAGTACACGATTTTCAGCGGCTCAAGGACTCTGGCTAGTTCACCAGCAGCCACATCTGCGTTAACGTTCAGAATTTGGCCATCAGCGGTTTCAGCCAAAGACGTCAAGATCGGCATCGTGCCAGCGGCAATGCAAGATTCAATCGGGGTCTTGTTCACGGAATTGATTTTTCCCACCAAATTGTACTTGTCCTTGTCCAAGTACTCAGCCGAGAACACACCGCCGGTGATTGGACGAGCGGGGACACCGAGCTTTTCAAGAGCGGCTACAAGTTTAAGGTTTTGCTCCAAAAAGCAGCGACGTACCACACTCATAGTTTGAGGATCGGTGATACGGATGCCATCGATATAGTCAGGAATAATGCCTTCAGCCTCGAGAATCTCGTTAATCTGAGGGCCGGTACCGTGAAGCACGACTGGGTAAAGACCAACATGGTACAAAAAGGCCAGTGCAGAGGCTAATTGATCGAGATTATCGGTGATGATGGCACCCCCGACTTTGATGACAGCAAATTGTTGGCTGCGGGGTTGTTAGCAGGGACGCGCAGTCATCAAAACCAGTCACAAAAGCAAAAAAAAACTCACCTGGAAACAGACGTAAAGTATTTGAGATACTGCTCAACTTCACGCTTAGACCCAATATTGTCCAGCAGCTGGATAACAGTTGATCTAGTTGAGTAGGTGCGAGTAGCTAGCCTAGGCCCACAAATCACAGAAGGACGTCGTCCGGCCAAGGGAGACCTTGCAGCGATAGCGGAGGAGGTTTTGGGAATGCTGCTGCGCAACGCGTGAGCCTTTAGCAACGAAGAGGCCGAGCGGCGTGCTAAAGTACGAATCATTGGGTTGGGTGCGTGTGTGTGTGTAGTATACACTGTACAGAGTAGGTAGAGACGAGTGATTTGAAAGAAGAAAAAGCGTCTGCTTTTCAATCAAAGTTTTCTTCAGGATGAAAAGGACAATTTCATAAAAAATAGCAATCGAGGGAAGCTTTCGGTCGCGACGCCAGGGCTAGGGGTAGTTCATAAGTGGGCACACCTTTGTTAGGCATTTACAAAAGGCTTTACCGGTAGGTATGACAGCCCACTTGATCGCGATAAACGTTGATCTGTGGACGGTCCAAGGATGGTCCAAGGATGGTATGTTCCTAGGATATTCACAAGTTTTTAATAAGTGAGAGTCTGCGAGACAATCTGTTACTCACCTCGTACAGTACATGGTAGTTAGCCAAGTAAAGTAGGAGCTACCCCAGCCCGGTCTCCAGGTAAGTCGCGAGAAAACAAACGATATGACATTAACATGATATAAGAGGTATTTACAAATGATACGGGAGGCCAGCTACAGATTGAATAGTCCGTTGGCGAGACTAGAACATGTTAGAGAGACGAGGTCGCTATACAAATCAAATTCCCATCACTTACTTGACAATGTTGTATGGCTGAACAACGCGTTCGGTTGAAAAGTTTCTTCTTTCCAGCTTGTTGAGCTTCTTAGCAGTACGAGCGTTATTGCGGGTACTTTGACCACGGACAGGCAGACCCATGGCATGACGACGACCAGTGAAACTACCAATAGATCTCTTGAGCGCAATGTTGGCACGCATTTCGTTTCGAGCTTCGTTTTCTATCGTGTATGATGAGAGCTCTTTCGTTATCGCTAGAACCTCTTGCTCACTGAGCTGGTGCATGCGCTTCTGAGGGTAAAATCCGAGTTTAGAGCAGATTTGCTCAGCATTTTGAATACCAAGAGCGTAAAACTTGGAGGATAAGCCAATCTAGAAGATGAAGCCAAAAAAACGAGTTTGTTAAAAATGAAGTCCCTGGTAATTACGGCACATGTGGAAACTCACGTTCACAAGCTGGTTTCCTCGAAAGGACTTTCCCATGATATTCGTCACCATCTTGATCTATTTGCGTTTAGTTCTAGGGTCTGAGATATGGTGGCTCTGGAGGTGTAAAAGATTTTTCTCACTTCTGTTTGGCTGGGACAAAAAGTCTGGAGGGCCTTGGGCCAAACAGGGTAACTTGAGTGAGATTCATATTTAGAAGGTTCAGCTCGTCTATTTCTTCTACTTCACGGAACCCTTTTTTGAGCTTTAGTACTGCTTTATATTCTATTGTTCCTGTAAAGTCGCTATGAAAGAATTCTATTTGCCTGGTAAGTTGAAGTTGTTGTTGTTGTTTGTTTTGAAGCGTTGCTAACTCGGCTTGCACCTAGGCCTCGACGAGATCAATTCGTGAGTTATCATGCGCCGCCACTTTACAGTACCAACTCTAACCATTAGTAGTCCACTGTCCCATGATGAGCTTGACATTCTAAGGAAGCAATTCTATAGTGAGGGCCAGTTTGTGTCGTTGCAAACGCGGTTCAACTATGCCTGGGGACTAATCAAAAGCGACAGCGTCCCTGACCAACAACTAGGCGTCAAGATCCTCGCTGATCTCTTTAAGGACGCTCCTGAACGCCGACGAGAGTGCCTGTACTATCTATCTATTGGCTGCTTCAAGCTGAACGACTATTCAAACGCTCGGAAGTACGCCGACATTCTGCTCGAACTGGAGCCCCAGAATAGACAAGCTGGAAAATTACGTCAGATTATTGAAGACAGACTGGCAAAGGAAGGCCTGATTGGGGTGGCCATTACTTCTACCGTTATTGCAGCTGCCGCCGCTGCTATTACATTCTTTGTACGAAACCATAGGAAATAAGGATTCAGTTTGAATCTGTTACGCTCATTTATTTATATAATACTAGTTTACGTTTTTGCATCTCTGTATCGTCAAAAGAACGGTTCTCGCTGTTGCTGGGTCTTTGCTCCCATTGTGTTGAGCGTTCTAAGGCTTTTCAATCAGAAAACTCGGTTTTAATTTTCCAACCATCATGTCAAAACATGTATCGCGGAGTCAGTATGACCTTATTGCCAGTCTCGTAATTTCACAGTTCAAAAAGTTGCCACCCAAGGCAAAACCTCTGATCCGATCCGACGGAATACCGGAATGGACAACTCTAGCTGGAGTGGTAGTAGAGACTCGTGATAGCCCTCTGCATTGTGTAACGTTGGCCACCGGAGTGAAGTCAACACCAGATGGGAGACTGGATGAGGCACAAGGAAAAGTGTTGCACGATATGCATGCCGAGGTTTTATGCTTGCGAGGGTTTAACAAGTTTGTGTTGAGCGAGTGCTTGAAGCTTAGTGAGGGCACAAGCCAATACTTGGAGAAAGTTCCAAAAAGCTCAGTCCAAGATGGTCCATATCGATATCGAGGAGTTGCGGATCTCAAAATTTACCTATACGTCTCAGAGGCCCCATGCGGCGATTGCAGTCTGTCAAATGTAGCTGAGATGTCTGAAAAGAAGGCAAATCAGAATGGCAGTCAGCTAGAAGAGTGGGATGACCCTCTGACGCCAATCACTCCAAAAGGTCCTCTTCGGGGCCGTGATCACTTTTTTCACACCGGGTTTGTCCGCACAAAGCCAGGCCGAAGAGATTCCCCTGTGACCATGTCAAAGTCATGCAGCGATAAACTTGCACTGAAGCAGTTCACGTCTATTCTGCTGGGCGCCACAGCCTCTATTGTATCACCTGAAAAATTTTACATTTCCAAGCTTGTTGTGCCGGAATCAGAGCTTTCCGAAAGTGCCTTTTCTCGCGCTTTTGGACCTAACGGACGACTGGCCAGTTTGGCAAAGCCGTCTCTAGAATGGCCGTTGGAATATTGCCCCCAGTTCTTTGAGTCGGTACCGACACAGATTGAATTCCCATTTTCACGCCGGTCAGGGAGCGACGTCGAACCTAAACCAAGTCCGCAGGCACTGATCTACATTCAAGGGGAGGACAAGAACACTAAAGGAAACAAACCAACGGAGGGTATCATAAATGGCACTCGCATGGGGTTTAAGCCATTTTCTGGAAAGGGTCAAAGTGCTGTGTCGCGATATGAAATTGCAAAAGCAGTTAGGGCTTTGTCTCCCTTGTTAGAGGACAAAATAAGCTATTTGACGTTCAAGGAACGAAATATACCTCGACGGACCACCAAACAACGAGTATACGAGGTTTTGAAAAACTGGGTCAGAACTAAGACGGACGATTTTATATTCTAGAAGACTATGTATATATAATTAGATATTAAATAAGAGAGCTCATTCGGTCTCAGAGGCGCTGCCTTTGTCGTTCTCATCTTCAACTGGCTCTACTAATTCTTTTTGTTAGCAAAGTTTCATACAACTAGATCTGAAGTTCACTTGTTTACTTACCAGTGTTTTCGATAGGTCCGGCGGTTCTTGCAAATTCTGCGCCTTGTAAAGTATCTATCAAAGCCAAATTCTCGGATGAGGCCAAGTCAATTGGCTTTTGACCACTTTTGTTTTTGATCCGGGGGTCCGCTCCAGCGTCAATGAGAACTTCAACGATAAAAGCTCCATGTTCCGGCTCGACCAGGGAGTATCTGACAGCAGAATGCAAAGGGGTGTCTCCGTATTGGCGGTTGATAGGGTCTACTTCCACATCCTCCTTGTCTAGCAAGAGATCCAATACCTCATCTGCTATTGTTAGATAATGACGTCCAGCCCATGAGCGTACTTACAAGAGCCGTTGGCAGCAGCTATGTGTAATGCCGAGTTGCCAAGTGGGTCGGTTGCTGAATTGATAACTTCGGCGACATTTGGTGATTCCGCAAAGACCTCTTCCAACAGATCTGTGTTATTTCGCCTGGCAGCTTCAACGAGCTGCTCACTGAATGAAGCTCCTTCGTCGGCCATGCTGTAGTCTAAAGTGGCGGTCTGACAGTGGTCTGGGGTATTTATTTCGGTGCTTCAAAAGTTGAGGTTAATTATTGTACGTGAGTTGGGAGAAGACAGGCTGGAGATATTGAGGATTCGAATTCTAACGGCAGAAGGACTGAATAAGACGACAGGCGTTCACCAAAGAATATCTCGAAACGTACGTGGTTGAAGAAGAAAACAGTTAAGGAAAAGAGCTCAAGTCCGACCGAAGAGAAGGATCCCCGACAATAGAAATGCGTCTCCTTATAGCACTAATCTAGCCACAACAGAGAAAGCAAAGCAAAGCAAAGCGCTGCCCCTACTAAAAACGCACCAAAAACCCCAACACCTTAGATACAACAAAACCACTACTAACGCTAGTAAACTTACCCTGCTTGTTTGCTTTAGCGAAGTGCAACAAACATCTGTAACAAAACCTGCGCTTTGAAAACATGTATTATGCCCTTAATTAATTCAATTCACGAGGATATACCATACCGAGTCCTCTCGTCATTCCAGTTGTCTGCTTTGACCCTTCTCCTTATTTCAATCAGACTTCTCATTTTCTGCTGGTCTAGTTCCGTTTTTTTGGCATACTAACTATCAGATCGGCCCTTATTTATCCTTACGGCTGTTAACGTCATCATGGATATCAACATAGCATACTCTCTCATTGAGAGAATCAACAGGGGCGACACTAAAGAGGCAGAGCTGGAGCTAGAATCTCTCCGCGCAAACAATATTGATGGCCTTGTGCTAGCTCTTCTTGCTATTATTTCAGATCAACAGCAAAACACCTCTGGTGAAGAAACTGCCGTTGTTGGTATCATTCAGTCAGCACTGCTCATCCTTAAAAACATCATCCCCAAGTCCTGGAGCATAGGATTTGAAGAGTTTCTAGGTCCCCCCGTTTCTCAAGAAGTCAAGACTAATGTTCGGTCTGGATTATTAAACTTACTAGGGTTTAGTAAAAGTAAGGTACGCTCCGTTGCCGCGCTTCTTGTTGCCAATATTGCTTCAGTGGAATACCCCGATGAATGGCCCGACCTGGTGGATAATCTTCTTCAACTTGTGCAACGAGGAAACTCGTCTCAGCTCTATGGCGCGTTGTCGGCTATCAAAGAGTTGGTGAGCGACACCCTTTCCGAAATAGAGTTTCTTCGCGTCGGAGAAAGCATTCTTTCAGTCATGTATACTGTCGCCTCAAGCCCGCAAGATCCTCGCAGCAATGCAGGACGCACATTTGTCGAAGGGAAGTTTAGCCCTCATGCAAGCTCCATGGCCATTGAAATTTTTAGACAGTGTATTGATTTCTTCTTGATCGCGGAGGACACACAATCCCCTCTAATAAATACTGTGGCTACGCCTATCATTGACCTATGGGCGCCCTTATTTATCCAGTACGTTGGCTTGCAAGTTCAAACTTCTGATGCTGGCTACATTGACTTGAAGCTGGAATCTCTCAAGACATACAAGGCGCTTCTTACTGCATTACCTAGAATAGCTGGAAAGCATGCGAAACAGCTATTCGAGGCAACTTTACAAAACATATTTTTCAATCTACCTGTCTACGAAGCTCTATATGTCAAAGATGGCGACTGTGTCCCTGATGAGTCTAAACTGGACGCGAATGAAATCAGTAATGTGTTTGTTCATCCCAATCTTACCATTGATAACTTGGTTTTAGAGCAGCTGGACTTCATGGACATGGCTGTTGAGATGCGCGACGTTGTTGCTCGAGTGGCTGGCGTACTTCCTGGTTTTGTGGATCTTCTCGTTAGGCTTGGTCAAATTCCCAAGGATCAGGAGTCGTGGGAAGAAGACATGGATGACTTTGTTTTAGAAGAGTCTGAACTTTCTGTAGGACGGCTGGTACGCACTCAGGTTGCTGATATTCTTGTCATTATTGGCAAGTCGCGTTTATTCGCTCTACTTCCTACCCTCTGGGAGCGTACACAAGCCCTGGCTCAACAGTTCAGTGACTGGAAAATCAAAGAAAGTGGCCTTTATCTCTTTTCTCGTGTCTTAGCTGAGGGCACCGCGGACTCTGCCCCTCTATCCTCTAGTGCAATTACTGAATTTGTTCAATTCGTGTCCGAATGTCAGCGAGATAGTACTCCTCTTTTGCGATCTCGTGCTTATCTTGCTGCATCTTCTGTCTGCCGTTCGCTCTCTAATAGATTAGATACTCGGAACATCAAAATTCCGCTCTTTGAGGCTACTGTAGATGCGGCATTGTCGGATCCTAACGATACTGTTCGCATCAGTTGTGTTATGGCAACACGCAAGTACTGTGTGGATCTTCCAAACGACTACTTTATTACCAAGGAAGCAATGCTATACCAGGCAATATACCTCATGTCTGAAAAAGCCCAAGATGATACTCCTGCCATTCTTGCTGAGGTTCTGGTTGCTGTGGTTGAATGTGATTTATCGAGAGCTGCTCGCAATACTGACTTGGTGAAGTTAATTTACAAGCTCGTCTCGCAAGATCCCACTAATGTTATGCTTACTAACGAAATTCAAGATCTCATGGCTGAAATTTCAGAGACTGCTACAGATGAGGGTGTCTACACTGAATTCATTCAGCACGCTATGGAGCCTTTAGTGAGTAGCATCATGTCGATCGCAGATTGGGAATATACACCGGAACTGGTCCTCTCTTTGAACCTACTCAGTGTTCTTGTAGATAAAGCGCCGTTCCCCATGCCCGAAGAGATTGTCAACACTTTTTTTGATCCGCTCTATCAAATCACAATGAACTCATCTGACAACCAAGTTCTCCAGGCCGTATCTGAGATTCTAGGCTTCTTCACCCAGCATGCTCCTGATCAGATTAAAAACTGGTCGAGCAAAGACGGGCGAAATGGAATCGAGCTCCTAATTCTAGCTGTCGCTCGACTTCTTGATCCGACATGGTTAGACTCTGCCTGTGTTAATACGGGTATTTTAATTCTTGCAATCGTTCAAAACTTTGGCTCTCTTTTGGGTGATCTACTTCCACAAATGCTAGATGCGACTGTTAAGAGGCTTGCTACCGCTAAGAGCCCTGCTCTCATAGAGAATTTCATTCTTGTTTTCAGCAAGCTTGTCAGCACATCAACTAAAGATGTTATTAACATTCTAGCTGGAATTCGAATTGATGGTGTTTCTGGATTAGACATTGTTCTAGGCCGATGGCTCTCAAACTTTGATGTCCTCCGAGGCTATGAAGAGATTAAAGAAAAGTAAGTTTGGCATCATTTTAACAAAAAAAAAACAGGCTTTTTCTAACGATTTTAGTGTTATTTCTTTGGGGCAACTATATCAATTGAACGATCCTAGAGTCAGTGCGGTGATTGTTGAGGGTGATCCTCTTCCAGTTCCTGCGAATGTCATCATGACTCGCTCCAGGTCTCAAAAAATGGGAGAAACATTTACGCGCATCCCTGCTCCCTCCAAAATCATCAAGCTTTTTTTGCGTGAACTGATAGTGGGCCGGTACAATTCCGCTGATGCTGCAAGAGATGTTGGCTCTGCGAGCACTACAGGTGGTGGCGACGATTGGGAAGATCTAGAAGGTGAAACTGAAGTCACTCCGCTGGAGGGCAGCATGCCCTATGAGGATCTCTTGAAGTATGTCAACAAAGGAGACATTGAGGATCTTGATGGCGGCGAACTGTATGATCTGGATAATGTAAAGGGAAATTCCTCTTCTGCTACGCTTAGCCGCGCTTGGGCTGGCAGTGACAATTCCACCCAAATAATGATTGCTGGTTTCGTGAAAAACGTTGCACAATCTGATTTAGGAGGATTCACAAATAATGTGTTTCCTAACCTGAACGATGAAGAAAAGGCCTGCGTTGAAGACCTGTTGAAGTAGACTGACTGGATATAATTATTTTTTAGCAACTGCATGTACAGTAAACGTCGACTAATACGTAGTTAATCAAACCTCTTCAGTTTGTTGATTCATAATAATCTACTCAAAGCTTCTCAAACTGTTTGAAGCTCGTGAAGTCTGGGTTTTTTCGCTTCTTTCCTCAGTTGGAGAGGGTCACAAATCACCCCCGTGTCGTTTAATAACGCGAAAAAACCACGAGAGACAGTTTGGGAAAGTGTAAAGAGCATTTGACCCACAAGTTTACTACTACCGGTATATGACACAGCAACACCACTTTTCCATATTCTCACCGCGCCAAACTACAGAACATTTCTACATGAGAGCCATCTCGGTGATATTTTCAACCCAGTACAGTAAGTAACAAAGGTTAAACTGCGCCTATCCACCAGTGTAAGTATTTCCTACTCTCACCTCCTTCTTCCTACTCGATACTAACTGACTGATTTATGACCTAGCCTGAACCTCACGAATGCCCGCTCCCCGCCAAAATTCAAGCCTTAATGCCAGCTCAAAGACATTCTATAACCCCTATTAGCTCTCAGGAGGCCGATCTGGAGCCCGACAAATGTCGCATCAAGGTTGTTGTGCGGTTACGACCATTCAACAACAGAGGTAAGATGGCTCAGTCTTCTCAACTAGTATGCACAACTGACTCCCTGAAAGAACTACAGAAACGCGAAGGCAAGGTTGTTCGGTTCAAAGGCCACAACCAGGTCGAGCTCATTGCGCCTGCTGGAAGCTCAGCGAACCGTCGTGCCTCATTCAGAGGCCCTGAAGACACCGGAAGCTCTCGATTTTTCACTTTTGATCAAACATTTTGGAGCTTTGACAAACCCCTTGTGGATAGCGTCGTTTGGGCTGACCAGGAAGCTGTTTACAATGGTGCCGTTACTCCCCTATTAGACCACGCTTTCAATGGGTTCAACACTTGTATGTTTGCCTACGGGCAAACTGGCTCTGGCAAATCCTACACCATGCTGGGCTTCAAAACAGACCCAGGAGTAATTCCTCGAATCGGCCAGGCGATATTTGATCGAATGCAAGACACATCATCCCCTCAGCTCAAGTACACTGTAACGGCCTCGTACTATGAGATCTACAATGAAAAAGTACGAGATCTCCTCAACATCAAGAATAAAGACAACCTGAAGGTTCGCGAGCACCCTTTACGTGGACCATATGTGGAAGATCTGTCTGCACTTGCCATTAAAACTTATGCTGAGATGCAGAATCTTCTTTCAGAAGGCAACAAGACCCGCACCGTTGCAGTAACAAACATGAACCAATCCTCGTCTCGCTCTCACGCTGTATTTACAATCACCCTTACGCAGACTCTCTTTGACCATGAAAATTCCCCAGTGTCCGAAAAGGTTTCTCGAATCCATCTTGTGGATCTTGCCGGATCTGAGCGATCTCGAATGGCGGGTACCTCTGGAGTGCGGCTCAAAGAGGGAGCTGAGATTAACAAATCGTTAACGACCCTCGGTCGTGTCATCTCTTCTCTTGTTGAAAAGGCGTCCCATCCCAGTCGCCGAATAGCCGTACCTTATCGAGAATCAACTTTGACCTGGCTTCTGAAAGATGCACTTGGAGGAAATTCTATGACTGCTATGATTGCCACAATTGCTCCATCGGCGTCAAATTACGAACAAACTTTGTCAACTCTAAGATTTGCTGATAACGTGAAACAGATTAAGAACCACGCAGTTGTGAATGAGGACCCTAATGCTAAGCTTGTTAGAGAGCTCAATGAAGAGCTTGACGCTTTGCGCAATCAACTCACAAGCACCACTAAGCGCACCGTAGAAACATCATTGCTGGAAAAGCAAGAGCTAACAGAAAAGCTTTTGGTATCAGAAAAGCTGCTTCAGGATGTTAATCAGACTTGGGAACAGAAGTTAAAGGAAACTGAGCAAATTCAAAAGCAAACGGCCACTGCCCTGGAAGACTTGGGTATAAGCATTGAAGATGGCTTTGTTGGCGTTCATGCTCCTCAGAAGGTTCCATTCCTTGTTAATCTTAGTGATGACCCTGTACTTACAGAGTGCCTTGTTTATAACCTTCGCACTGGGTCCACGCTTGTCGGGCATGTGAGCAACGCTAGTGCCGAGATCAGACTTAGTGGGTCTCAGATTCTTTTTGAGCATTGCAACTTTGTTAATCTGGCTGGAACTGTCACAATTACTCCTTACACCAGTGCGTCTGTCATTGTTAACGGAGAAACAGTTTTTGGACCTCATGAGCTCCATACCGGCTTTCGCATCATTCTTGGTCGCTCTCACATTTTTAGGTATACCAACCCACTTGAGAAAAAGCAACCTTCGAAAAAGGGTCATCGTAAGTCAAATTCCGTTGCTGTTCACAAGTCTGGAAACAATATTTTGTTTGATTTTCCTGCTCGGGCTTCAACCCCTCCTCCTCATAGAAATTCTTCGGGTTCATCGTCTTCTCCAAGTGAAGCTGATTGGTCTCTCAGTGGAGCTGCTACGAGGGCCATGGACGGTGAAGATGCAAGTTTGGATACTCTTGATGACGACGATATTCAAATGTTATACTCTCAAGTGCTGAAGATCAAAAACTCGAGGGCATCCCGGCCTGGTAGTGCTTCTGGGTTTCGTAACGAGCTGCTTCCTTTTCCGTCTCCTATATATCACGACCGCTCTTCTCCACCTCGAAGATCCCGTCTTTCTATTGGGGACGGATCTCCTTTTATTGATGCTCTAAATGCGTCGCCTAGGTATGGACGTCGTCGCGCTTCATCAAATACCTCTGTTTTCAGCGGCAACGGTAGTCCTAAACGTCGCAGTCTTCTTCCTGCTCCTATTGATCTTTTACTTCCTCCTTCTCCAATCTATATGACCCCTACTGCTCTTTTCTCTGAACGCGATCGACTTGTCAAGAAGTACTCTGACATCTGGCGTAGCCATACTCTTGTAAAAGAGATTACTTTACTTATTTCTTTCCTTCCACTTATTCGCGCCGCTCAACGGTATAGCGATCACTTTGATTTAAATCTTGATTTTCAGCTGATGGTCGCTGAGGACGTTCAAAACTCTCCATACCAACCCACTGGCCCACCTATCTATGACAGTAGCAGCCCTGTATGTGTGCGAGTAATGGATTTTGGACGGGAAATTGTGCATGTTATTTCTCCTCACTTTCTCAAAACCAGGCTTCCTCAAACAGATCAGCTTGATATGCTCCAAAAGCCCCATTCACCTTTGCCTTACACCTCTGGGCATTACACTCTTTACGGCGTTGCAAAAGACCTTTATTGTGATATTGGCGCTAATAATGCCGATATTGTTTCGCCCTACACGCATTGTGTTGTCGGTGTTGCCACACTGAACATACGTGAAGTGACGACGGCCCCTTTATCAGCTTTGAAACAAAATGCCATTGCTGTTACCACTACCATTGCTACTTTGGAGCTTAGCGGCCAATCGGCGGAAGAGGTGATTGACCTGCATGCCAGCCTGTACGTAGATGACGACGAGGACCCCATACTTGTAACTCCAATCCTCCACGTTGACTCCGATAGCTCTTTGAGATTTCCCTCTTACTTCCAAGTCAATTCTGATGAACCCAAGAAGTTCAAATTGCTTGTGTATGCTAGTATCCGTCGCCCATTCCTAGACCGTCTACGCAGTTGGGATGAAATGCAGGAACCTGGATTGGATGTGCTTTTTCTAAAACCTTCCACTCCTATTGTTCTTTTTCACGATCCTCAGGCTTCTCAAGACCCTCAGGCTTCTGAGATGCGTCAAACTGAAAGTCAGGATTTTGTTGAGAGCCTCGCTAGCTCAAAGACTAGGGACACTGACAGCCTGCGTTCTCATGTTGCCATGTATCTACAAATTTTGGAATTGAACGAGCATGGGGCCTATACCTCGGTAGATGTTGTGGATGAGGCTGCTAGCTGTCTTCCTGCTTATTCCTTTCTGCATCAGGGTCTCCAAAGGCGAATTGAAATTACCATTCTAACTGGGGACGATGTATTTAATGAGATTGAAGGCACGCCGGATATGACTATTAAAGTTGGAGAATTTAGAATGGTTGATTCCCAGGGAGTCATTGATGTTTCTGCTTCTGCAGGCGAAGTGTTTGGCGAATCTACGTTTGTTCATTTAAAGAAGACCTCATCCATCTCCAAAATCTCTAGCTCTGGATTTTCTGGATTTACTATTTCGTGTCAATGGCCTTCCACGCACCCGCTACTTGACCGAATTACACCTGATGCGAGCCGCCTTTTGTTCACCGTTAGTGTTGGTTTTGGAATGGGTATTGATCGGGTCTCGTTCAAGTGCCCTGCCAGTGCCGCGATTCGCTCGCGTCTTTCTGTTGGAGTTTCTCGGTGGGAGGTTATGTTTGGGCAGGTTGCCATTAACAAGCGGCACATGCATTGGTTCACTACTCGCAATGGTTACCATCGCGTTCCTAAAACTAGTCGTGATTTTGAGGCTCTCTTGGGTGGAAACGACAGCAGTGATGAGAATGGGCATATATCTCAGCGAGGAATTTCTTTGCTGAGCGAGTTCTATCAGGTCAAGGAAAAGAGGCTCGTGGCTGTAAAGGTCCGACAAGCTAGGATAGAAGCGAAGAGCCATGGGAGTTTGACTTCTGTCAACGACGACGTCACTGAGGATACTGAGGAGGAACAACAAACGCTTTTACAGGAATGCATTGACGTTTGGAAAACCAAGTCACACAGCAAGCTTGATATTGTAAGAGAACCTTTTTTTTTTTTTTTTTTTTTTTTTTTTTCCCCGTCCGCTAACGAATGTTACTAGATCAATCAATGGGACTATAGGAGTTGTGATAGCTCTGAGCATTTGCAGGGGAACATGGGCACTCGGTTTAGTTCTCAGCAAGATGATAATACTAATGGCAATGGCAATGGCAATGGCAATACCATCAGCCCAGTGGAAAATCTGGAATCCATGTCTAGCGGAATGTCTTCTGACAACTCTAGCATTCAGCAGAAATACTCCATTATTCGGGCATCCGATTTGAAAGTTTCGCAACCACGTTCACAGTCGTCATGCATTGTTACTTCGAAAGAATTTGGCAAAAGAATACTCCAGGTCCGGTATCCAGTGCTTATTCTCAAGGTCATTGAGGCCAACGAGAATAATAGTCATACCAATACTTCTGCTTCTGGTGGTGCTGGTGCTGGTGCTCATGAACCTGGTAATGGTAGTGTTGGACATGCTGGTCATCTGAGTGGTAGTAGTACTCCAGTACTATTAGCGCCTTTTGGAGATCTATTTCGGTCTAATTCTACGGGAAGTAATGGTGCCGCTCGTCCTACTAATTTGCGAAGCCGCAGCCCGTTGCGAAGCCACAGTCCGCTGGAAAAGTCATTTGGAGCATTGTCTCTAGTGAGCAATAAAGAATTTGATGTATTCTTTTGCCTATCTGATTGGACTATTATTGAAGACAACGAGAACGGATTTGCTGTGGATTTGGTAAATCATTTTCAGCCGACGAAGAGGTACAACTTTGTGTTCAACAATGCAAAGCAACGACAGGACTTTTGTTTACAAGTTATATCATGAAGAGAAACGTTATTTTTTTTTTTTTTTTTTTTTTGCTTTCTTTCTTAATCTCATCACCACGAGTGATTTAATATATTATATTTTGTTTTATTATACTGAAGGATGAAGTAAAAATTATAACATTATAATATTATTAATAGTCTATATTTCGTTGACCATTAGACTTGAAATAAAAAAGCGTTGCGAGCTAGAAACTTCTGGATATCCAGGGTAAAAATGCAGTTATATCTCGCGTACGCCACAGTGGAATAGTACTGCTTATATTCGGGATCGCAGTGTGTTGATTCATCGCCATCAATGGGAGAAAGACACTCCTTGATTCCTGATAGATCACCCTCCGCCGGCGCAAAAGTCGTTCTAATTGAGTTGTACAGCGGAAGTCGTTGTTTGATTAGTTCTAATGGCAGCATCCCAAACCCACCAAACTCGTCGTACTCTTCTTCATTGATGACCTCTTTGTAGTGCGGTAAATCAAAGTCGCTCTGCTCAATAATTACGCGAGTTAATGTGGGTGGTAGTGGCAGTGAGCCCATGGGTGCAGAAGAAACCCCTGTTGACCCCCAGTGGTTATTGGTGCTGCTATTATTATTTGGGTTGAGGCGATTGTTGTGAATATTGTTTGATGGCGATGGCACATCTTTGAAAGGACCGCCGCCGTTTGAAGGAGCCAATAAATGAAGCACATCGAATCCATGTAAGCTCTTTGCAGACACGTGAAGGTATAGTGACTTGAGTTTGCGACACCGAGCTAGCAAGGGCACTAATCGAAAATCGAGAAAATCCGGCGGATGGTAGAACGAATTTCTTATTCCAAACACAGTAAGTTCTTCTAGAGTCGCATGACAGTGTTGGGCAAGAGCTTGAGCGCCAGGGCCATATATTATGGGAATCCTGACACGCTTCAAATGTGGATTAGACGAGAATATGAGTGCGTCAAGTCCTGGAGGCACATAATCTCCTTCAATGTGGATTTCTTGGAGGTTTCCAGCATGATACGGTAGTATTCTAGCAGGAAGCCTTGGGAGTGCGAAAAAGTGCGGAGGGAGCGAGGAAAACAGCTCTGTATTCCAAAGTTTTATGTTGAGAGTTGTTAATTGCGACAAGTCGTGAGAAAATATATGGGACCAAAGGTTGTTGAATTGTTCCGTGGATGAGTATGATTGAGACGAAGAAATATGGCTATTGAGATCGTTATTGTAATTTGAGTCGAGCTCGAGATGAGTTACGCTTGGTGGCAGGAGATCCGGAGAAAATGCCTCAATGAGAGAGGTTGCTTTTAGGATGAGCGTTTTCAGATTGAGTAGATTCCGGCATGAAGACCGTAATAAATTAGTGTCAACTTTGTAGAGAGAATCCTCGTTAATCATCATACTGCCGTTGTCGCTGTCGTTGTCGTTGTCGTTGTCGTTGCCGTTGTCGTTGTCGTTGTCGTTGTCGTCGTCGTTAGTATCATTCGCACTACTGTCACCTTCGGAACGAAAGGCAAATCGTTCATGCAGCTTTGGCTCTTGCGTTTTAACGGACAAAACCTCAAGATTAGGCAAGTCACCCAAAAGCTCGGAAAGAGCCTTATGTTGCGAAGGCGTTTGTAGTACGTCGACATGCAAAAAGCGCAGGCATTGGCGAGCAGCCGGACTGGAAGCCAATATGACTTGGACTGGATATAACATAGCACAGTCCAAGCTCAGCCGCACGGTGTGTTGATCAAGGAAATTTCCTAGAACGCTCGCCAGTTCGGCCAACCGTTTTTTTTCATAATCACAATGCCGAGCATGCGACAACGCGAGAGGAGTACTACTATTGTTGGAGGTTGCACTGCTGTATTTAGAAGGCGAATTGAAGTGACCTGGATTCGCGTGAGTGATACGAATGTATTGTAAATTGGGTACAGTTTCCTCTGTCAGCAAGTACCGCTTGAGAAACTTGGTGAATGAAAGGGTAATTGAGGAGGAGTTGGAGCCAGCAGCTGCTGTTGGTACGCTGAAATGATCTTGGTGCTCAAACTTGTAATCCGTAGAGATGATGAGTGATTTAATAGATGCTTTGGCGAGGGCAGATACCTGGTTTTGAACAAGGGCCAGAGAAAGCTTGTCGATAGAATTAGATGCGGGCTTCCCACGGGGCAGTGTGACGTGCGTAATAAAATTGCTGGGGTTATCATCGTCTTCATCGCTGAGAAGGCTCGAGAAGCCGGTATCGGAGGAGGTCAAGGAATGGGCCCCAGACGGTAGAGAAAGCGTTGAGAGTGCCTCGAACGTGCTTGGGAGTTGTCCATAGACTTGGCCAATCTTGTTGTAAGCTGCAGGTCGTTGGGAGATGTCAAGGCCTAGGAACTCTTCATGAAATATCTCTTGAGTGTTCATATACCACGAAGAGGAGGAGGAAGGCTTATAGCATACGAGAGACCAGAGAACTGGAATGAGGAGGTCGTAGAAGGCATGGTTTGTCTGTGCTAGATGAGCGAGGTCTGGTGCTGGTAACGAGCGGGCTACGAGGAGGAGGACCTCAGAAGGACAGTTCAAGAAGAAACATTCTAAAGGAAAAGGCATGTTTAGTTCAAGAAATATAATAGAAGAAACTGTTTCTGAACAGAATGAAAGAGAAAAAGAAGGATTTTAAACATATTCATGTAGTTCGTCGTTATGAAAAAATAACATAATAGGAACGCCATATTTATGAAATCGTTTATAAGAAATCGTTCATAAAAATCGTTTATAAAATCATAAGCTCGAAACTGAAGGTAACGGGTACTGGGTTCAACAGCGGATAGACTTCCCTCGAAGTGATGGAGATCCATACTGAAAACTTGTGAAAAGGTTTCACTTTCAGTGACTTTCTCAGCCAAATAATTCAATAAGTGGCACAAGGAGAATATCGCGTCGTTACATTGGGGCTCATGTTAGTAGTTTAAGTGGAAAGACCTCATCAGCAGCAGCAGCAGCAGCAGCGAAGGATTGTACAGGTGATTTCTTTTTGCAATTATTATGGTCGCGTTTGCGCATATGCTGAATATCGTCTAGTTAGAGCTAGTCTAGCTCAGCGCTCGTACTTATTGTATGTAGTCTACTGCCTGCTGGCCGCTGCAGGTTGAGAGAAAACAGATTAAACATGCATGTAAAGTGACCAACGCTCACAAGGACCTTGAAGGACGAGAGACGGCCGACAAAGTAGTAAAGTCTCCAATATTTCTGAGCAAATGAATACACATGTAACAAAAACTGAGGATCGATATATCCTCTCGCTTGTTCTCATTGCTTTTGGCATTGTCCAAGCTCGCGATTATTATTCTAGCGTTTGCAAGAATAACTACTATAGCCAGTCTAGCTGATCGTGGTCAATATTGGAGTGCATCTTGGACGAAACCGTACACTAGTCTAGCTAGCTAAAAAGCTTTTCGCGCGAAAAAAAATAATAGCTATATAGCTGCCGGCTGGGGAGATACGTAGTCATAATGTAGAGACTACACCAACCCCAAGAGGCCTGTATTCGTACTGTACTGTAATTAGCATTGTGAAGTTGTGAACATCAAGAGTTGACCAGAGATATCAAGAAATGTCAAGAATACCATGCATGGGAAAACTCCAAGTACGCGAGCACGCCCTCTCCATGGTGGCATGGCCAGCTGTCAATATCACATACTAAAGAAACAGGCTATGGCGCATACATTTCCCCAAACTCAAGCAAATCGTGGAGTGTTTCTGCCTGTCGGCTGATCACCCATGTTATATTTGTTTTTATTGCGCTTCTCGTCTATCGAACGTTCCTTTGACAGTTAAATCGGAAGACTTTTCGAACCCAGCAGCAGCTGTCGGATCCATGTAGATGTCGCCTGCCCTACCTGCGTAGAAGAAACCATTCGACTTTTAGCTCAAATTAAACCTTAAGTTAGATCTTAGAACTTGAGATTGTTTCTCCAAAACTTTTAGACATATGTCTCAAGGTCTGAAAATGGAAGTTCTGCGTGGCTTGCATCAAACGGCTGGATAAGGGTATGAACTCCATGTGCCAACAAAGAGCAAATTCAGAATACGCAGATGAGATTTTGTGCTTCTTCAAAAACTTTGTTCAAACCCAATCAAACCTCTTTTTGACTCATTTTTTTCTTCCAGAACCTTGCTTACCAGACATTTCTTCAAAATATCTCTTTAATAAATCCCGTTTTAAGGTGCACCCTGTCGCTCCATTCTTATCTAGATTTGCCGCCCCCCGTTTGCATGTCTGAATCAGTAATGGTTGCACCATCACCTCAACGTCATGCCTCATTGCTTCGACGTTCTGTTTCATTTGATGACTATGAATCTTTTCCACGCTCTACCCATGAAACTGTGTCTGAGAACGAAAAGGAGTCATGGAATTCTCCACCAGAAATTCAACCTAAATTGCGTGTAGCTTGTTTCGGCGTTCTCCTTCTCGGACTTCATAATGCTGCTTTTGGCTCTCTACTGCCACACCTCCAGCTTCAATACAGAAATGCCATATTTTTTGGCGACTTCAGGATACTGTCTGTTTTCCTAGCTCCGATGGTTGGCTTAACGACTTCAGGACTTCTAAGTATTTGTCTGCACCGTCGACTTGGAATTCAGGGTGTTCTCACATTGGCATCAGTTATTTTGACACTGTCGTATATCTGGATTGCACTTCGACCACAATACTTTGGCATTCTGCTGGTATTCTCCTTTTCAGGCTTCGGATATGGCCTTATCAATACCTGCTTTTTTTCGTGGGTGGGGACTTTTCATGATGCCTTTTACTCGCTGACAATTCTACAGACATGCTACTACGCTGGTGGCATAGTTTGTTCGATCCTGACGTATTTTCTCCATTTGTTGGGATGTTCTTGGAATGCATTTTACTATCCGATGGCCTTTTTATCACTGGTCTTTTTGGCTTTAGTCCGATCTCAGTTCAAAGATGAGACGGCGCAAGCCTATGTATTTCGCATTGGCTATTCCACAGACTCAGAACGCATCAAAGGGATGATTCGCGAAGTTATGGATTCAAGAAAAGCTTTGGGTGTGACTCTATTCTCATTCATCGTTACTGGGTTGCAGGTCGCTGGATCATCTTGGATGCCCATGTACATCTATTCCTACCCAGTTAAACATCTATCACAAAACTTGATTTCATTGTTAATGGAGTGCACTTACTGGTCTGGCCTCGCTGCTGGATCGTACTCACTTTTTCTTCTCTCTGAACGGCTAAAGAGCTCTAGACTGTCTGCTATCTCTATCTGCTTGTCGATTTGCTTTAGTGCCATGTTCTTTTTCCTTGGCCGGAACAGATCGGCCTTCATTATCATTCCCATATTTTTCCTTGGGTTCTTTCTTGGCCCTTTGCCTGCAATGTCGATAGCACAAGCCAGCAAAGTGCTTCCAGATTATCTACATGCAATTGGCATTTCAGTAATAGTTTCGGTTTCTCAGGTCGGTGTCTCTGTCCTTCCTTTCATTTTGGGGACGTTCCTGGGACACAGTTTCATTCTCCCAGCATCAGTCTTTCTCCTCTTCGCCCTTCTCCTTGCCTGGTGCTTCATCACCAGATGACGTTTTTCATTGTTTAATCTCTTTTTATTTGGTAGGACTTGTCATTTTTTGTTCCTTATATATGGTGTGTAAAAGTTAATTGTAAGAATTGTGTTTGATTTGGCCTTGAGTTTGATCTGATTTATAACTGATCGATGATCAGTACATCCATCATGTGATGGTCAGCCTTGCAAGCATGCAATGGAAATATGGCAATATTGCAAATTTCGAATTCTACTTCCCATCCCTCAAGTCAAGTTTTCATTTACCACCATGAATGCCGAAGTCGCAATTCAAATACTGAAGGACAGACCGTCTGAAGACCAGATTCTGCTGCTATGTAAAAAGCTTAAGCCTGAAATTTTCACACCTTCTCCCTTCACTCAGAATATTCTGGCATGTCTTCTCTCCGACACCTTGCCAGAACTTGGCTCCACGCCTGCGGCAGTTCTTGATCTGATAGGGTCGTTGCCTGGAATCTCAGCTGTGCTATTCAACACGAGAAACCTGCTCAACCATCTTGACACTGGCGAAAAAAACGCAGATGACCGTGGCTCCAATGAGCTAATTCGACAGCGTCAAACAAAATACACCACCGTGAGCCGTGTGAAAATCTCCATCACGTCTCAGCTCGAATATCTTCTTGTGCTACTGAGTAACGTGCTTAAAACAGTTCCGTTAGATACGATATATCAACGGGCGGCTTCCCAAACACAGATCAAAGAGCTGAATGCTCTCTTTGCGGGGTCTAGCTTATATTCATTAGTTTCGCAAAGCCATATGATCCTCAACCAACATGAAATATCAACAAATAAGGATAATTCGTGGCACTGGATGGCAGATCAAGTTGAGTATGGAAAATATTTGGGTTCTTCGACTCTGGCTTTCAAGGAGACCAACTCTGAACTATTTTTCAAGGCTCTTCGTTTGCTCTCAACTGACTATCTCAAAGTATTTTTTCAATCCGCAGGAAACGTTCGCATTCTGTTGGAAACTTTTAAAACATTGCGTGACTTAGATCAACGCGCGGTGCTTATAACTTATATTCTTCCCCTTCTCAGCAGGCAATTTGAGCAACTCAATAATGGAGACCTCGAAATAACCAGCTTCGCATCGTTGCTATCGTTATTCATACGCCAAGGTTTGCCTAACACTATTATTCCGCAGCTGATCAAGTTCGCTGAATCTCCGGCGGTATCACTATTATTACAGCGCACGATAATATTGGCTGTTACAGTGTATCATGAAGAGAGTGAGAAATGCTTCGTGGCTCTATTAGATCGCTGGAGTTCACCCCTCAATATCCGTCATGCACCAATCCTAGTTCAGAGGGCCCAGACCCATTTATTGTTTTTGTGGCTCCCCCAGCTGCCCTTGAAATTTTTGCAGCGAATCAGCACGTCAGCATCTTATCTAAATGGAGTTTCGAATCATTTGAGTGCCTTATCGGAGGATCCAAGACTTTTCGGTATGGCATTTGCGGAAAAAGTCAGTACCTACATTGACAATCAAGTCAAGCCTCTGAATTTTGGAGCTATGGGTACTGTTAACGATACGGAACTGGCTTACTGGAGGGATGTCATTGGGTCATTACGCGACGCACCAATTGACACCAAAGATAGAGAGGAAATAATTCACCAGTATTTTCTGCAACTCGCTACCATTGCAAATAACTCCAACACTGCTTTAACACCGAGATTCAATGCATCAAGTACCAAAGTAGACAGCATTATAACAGGCCCGCCAATACCAATGTCATCCAAAAGTTCCGAAACCTCGGCGAGTCATACTGAACAGGGAGATAGTGATGACGATGACGATAGGGAGTTTAAAGTGTACCCCTTTGATGAGGACGATTCAGATGACTCGGATGACGATCCTACTATTGTCAACCGAGAACGCATACGTCCCCCGGTGTACATTAAAGATCTCCTAGCATATATTAACGACACAAGTGAGACAAGTTTTGAGAAGGTGAAAATAGCCTTGGAGAATGCAAGCGATTTAATTAAACGAAAGGCCAAGTACGGCAAGGAGCTTTCTATTCATGCAGAAGAACTGGCCTCTAGTCTCGTGGGCCTCAAATTAATGTCCGATGATGATGAGGAAGAAAATCGATCGCAATACAATCTACGACTAGATGCACTGGGTGTTCTAGTTGCTTGTGATCCCTTCAAAGTTCCAGCACATCTAGCACATTTATTAGGAACAGGGGACTATTCAATCATGCAACGAATGGTGATTCTGAGCTCAATTACGCTTGGTGCCCATTTTCTTAGTAGGGGCGAGATAGGATCAGAGTCTGAAAACTTTGCATCAAAAAGACTACCGCAAGGACTACATGAAAAGTTCACAGGTTTTTCTCCAGGTGATAAAGCACTCGCACCTTTTAATATGAAGCAGTTGGAAGATGTGACCCTCCAAGTACAAAGAGAGCTGACACAGGGAATCAGCGAAAAAGCACAAGGAGAGCTCGTAGGAGGGGCCCAAGTTCTGAGGATGTCGAGCACGCTTAAAAAACAGCGAGATAACGGTGGCAAGACCATTTCTCATTCGTCTATCAATCTGTACGCTAAGGTGGCAGCGAAGCATTTCTTTTACCCATTGCTAGCGCAGTGGACACATCTGGGAAGTCGCATGGTTGGCGGGACTTACAATGAGTTATTTGCTTCACACTACATTAAAACGCTTGCATTGTTAGTGCACTCAGCATATCCTTCGTCTGGAGACTTGCAGGCAATGTCTGACGAACTTGTGCGCATTGTCCTGTCTTATAGAAGCGTAGACGAAGTGCATGTTCAGGAGGCACTGTTTACTGCTGTGCTCACAGTTCTTCATGTGAACCCTGGTGAACTGGTAGTGAGTAAATGGGCGCGCCAAGTGTGCATAGAAATTAAACTGTGGCTGGAGAGCATTTGGGAGTCAGTGCCAGATGCAAAGGTAAGAGGTCTGGGAGCCAGTGCTCTTTACCAAATTCAGGAGATCTCACAAAAATGGGAACGCCGTTTGGTAGGAGAGATGATTGGGCTGGAATCAGATGGAGGAAGGGATATACGCATAGTCTGAGACTGAGGCATCAGAATTAACAACAAAAAAAAGGAAAAACTTATTGAAGCTAGGTTATCGGTACTTCGTATAGATGTAGAATAAAATTTTGGATAATAACAAATGAAATAAAAAAAAAAAAACGAAAAAAAAAAACGAAGGTTCATTACGCGGATTGCGTTTTAGCCCATTCATCTGGAGTCAATGATTTCTACAAAGACGAATTGTTGTTGATGTCAATATGGTGAGAAAGAAGTAGTTGTTTACGACAATAAGAAAAAAACACATACCTGAGTGAAGGCATGAATAGAGACGATTTCTTCATTAAGAGCCTTATTGACAAGTCGATGTCTCATCAATTTGTTTTTTCCTTGGAATAGTTTTGATACTATCAGAACTTCAAAAGCCTGACCACAACCACCTACAAAACAAATGAAAATAAAAAAAAAAAATCAATAAAAGAGAACGATTGAAAGATGGAACTTTGAAAGAATGAAAAAAAAATGTATTCAGAGATGAAGAAGAAGAAGAAGAAGAGAAAAACTATAAATGCATACCCGAGGTGTCTGTGACTTCAACATGAGAGGCCTCGAGCCGGTCTCTGCACGCTTTATCTAAGTATTCAACAGTAATTGGGCTCATTTTTTTGGGGATTTGATTTCTTTTAGCTAGGCCCCGGACTTTTCTTCGTTTGTCCGTCTAAAGATCTGGTTTGTTTGGTCTTCTTTTCCTTTTCTCAATTTTTGAAAAAAAAAATAAAAAAAAAAGTAAAAAAAAAAATAATTAGAGATCTACCGGTATAAGGATTTCACTTCACTCTCTTTTATGAGGATATCTCGATGGTAAACACAACTTTTTGTAATAATGATCTTGTAATGAATGATTCGTTTGTAATTGTAATGTGTAATTGAAGTTGTGTTGGAATTGAAATCGCTTGGAAAAGAAAGAAAGAGAAGAAATAAAGGAAGAAAATAGAGAAAAAAAAAACGATTAGTAATTACTAATTAGCGAAAGATGAGAGAGCAAAATTTAATCAGATCTTTTAATTATAATATTAATACCCTAGACCTGATTATGGCGTCAAAATGAACTTGGACCCTCTCAACTCAACTTGCCTTAACAATTGCAATATTCTGCCCTCCAACTTGGCTCCAAGTATCTCAACAATCATTAACATCATCAAGGCCAAAAAATACTGTACTATATCTATATAGTAAACTAGGATAAGAATTGATTATGAATAAATTAAATACAACAATGAATAGCAGTGTGTGACGCGCGCCTCTTTCTCTCAAACGTCAACTAGGGCAAGCGCCTGTTTCAAATACTTGACAACGTTAGGAAATGATCTATCGGCATCAGAGTCCGTGTACAACATCTTGTTCCTGCGAGCTCCTGCTTTAAACCCGGTATACATTCTTTCCTGGTAATCAAGCCATGCCAGTGCTCGTTTGAGGTCCTCTGTTTCTATGGGAAGATAGTAAAGCTCGCCTGTGCCTTGGATGGCAACAGCCCGCTTCCGTTTGTTGTTATTTGGGGTGTTTGGAGTGTTTGGAGTGTTCGGGGTACCTGGAGCTGCTGCTGTTGCGTTTAACGCGACGACGACGGCCTCTTCTTCACCATCTTCTTCCTTCTTTTTGTTGGTACTTTCCTGAAGTGAATTAGGCATCACTGTATTTTTTTCAATCACAACCCACCAGCCCCAGTCTTTGGAGTCAACGGATCGTTGCTGAAATTGCCAATAAGTGTTTCCAAAATAGTCCGTTCCAATTGGCATGGTACGGGATGTGTGGCGTCTAAGCTGAAATTGATACATCTCCTTAGCGCGTTGTATTTTATTGTTTCGAGTGTTTCGCGCACTCACCTCTCGTACCATCAAATCAGCCAGCTGTTCTTTCTTTGTCTTTCTAGGCTCTTTGCCATTCTTAGGTTGTGCGTACATGGGAGGACTGTTGCTTACTTCTTTTCGGGCAACACGAATCTTTCCCAGGATTTTATCGAATGCCTCCTCCGCCTTTTCGATATCATGGGCCATGGTTTTGCTAGAGTCTTTAATTCGGTCCGGAATGTTGTTTAAACACTGTCGCATTGTTTCTGTTTGATTGGTGATACCAATTAAAGTCGTCAAAAGCCCTAAATTGCAAAACTCTCGTTCGATTGCATCACTAGTCTCATTTCCAATGAGGGCTGACTTGGGAATGACTTGACCAAACACTAATAGTTCGTCCAGCAACGCAAAAACGCGATCAATGTCTCCAACGGTCTTTTCGATCCCTACGAGGTACTCATCAAGCAGTTCAGCATTTATGATAGGGCTCTGAGTGTCATCGTGATAGATAATCCTGACACATAGCATGATTATAGATTTGTAGAGGCGGTCGTCCCATTCCACAGTCGGGTCATTAAGATGATTATTGTATCTAGTAGGCACCTTGCCAAATTTCTCAACTAGGTTCGTTAGCAATGAGAGTAAAATAATTCTCGATCCATACTTACATCTTATCACAAAGTCTCGAATAGCCAGTTTCTCCCATATAACTTTCGCTGGATAATGTGAGTCTACTTTAAGGAATTTAGGAGGTGCGGCTGCTACTAGTCTCTTTGCTCTAGTCTTTTTCAGCTTGTTTGCATCGTCTTGTACAGATGTTTCGGACTTGTCGGCATCTTGAGGTTGTGGTTGGATAGCAGTGTTATTGGGCGTTTTGATTATGTCCTCACTTGAATTTGACTTAATAGGAGTGTTGCTTGTTGAATGTATTGTGTTATCAGGGGTTTTCACAGGAGTTGAGGTGACAGATGGGGCCTTGACAGAAACTTTAACAGCAGCTTTAACAACTGGTTTGCTCTCTTTTTTAGTAGGAGTTTTCGCAGGAGTCTTTGGCTTAGGTTTACTAGATTTAGTAGGAGTTGTTTTGACTGGAATCGAAGCCTCCTAATTCTAGCGTTAGCATGCAACAAAGAGTATCTCACGCGTTTTGCTTACCATTTCAGACTTCAAAAGCTGTACAATACTTTTGGTGCGAACACTTCTAGGAGCATTTCTGCGCACTTGGGGTGTAGATGCACCCGTAGTCTCACCAGTTGAGATGCCTCCAGATATATCGCTTGGCCCTTCATCAGCCTCACTACTGTTAGAACTTCCGGGCTGACTACTAAGAGGGGTCCATGTCTCGGTCAAAGAGCGCTTGATTTTCTAGGAAGAAAAATTTGTTAGCCTTTTCGTTCATAGTTTGCTGAGGAGTCGACATCTCGTACCTGTCCTTCGTCGTCGCTCAAGTTAGCCATAGAAGCCTTGCGCTTCTTGTTTAAGTCCGCATGCAAGCCTGGATTCTCAGTTGAGGTTTCCTCATCGTCTGGGAAGATGGCAAGTTCATACTGCTCGTTTTCTACGGTATCTTCAGCAACAATCATGGGATTTAGGTTGCCGATATTCTTCGGCTCTTCCAAAGCGAGCATGATCTTCAAAAACTTGAATCCAATGATCTTGTTGGGGAGTGAGTCTTGATGTTTGCACAAGCGTTGACGGTGGTTATCGGGGTGGCGACGTTACTTGGTCTTTGCTGTTGAGCGAAAAAAAGTGAGATGAAGGAGAAAGAAAAGTTGGGTGGAGGAGGATTCTCTTTTCGATGCGGCCTGATGGGCTCAAACCTTGTGCGTAAACCTAAGCACGAAGGACACGAGCAAGAAGGGTCCCGAGAAAAGGCAAGACTTGGTGAGGTCTGAGTAGTGCGTTCGACGGGCAAGCCTGAACTGAGCTCTAAATATGATTAATACCTGTGATCCTGGACCTTTTAAAGCAAATATGGCTCTAGCTGTGCCTAAGCCAAACGCTTTCAAACGCTATCAAAGTTGATTGAGATACAAATGAAGCAAACCGGCAGTGAAACAGGTCAACAACCAATGCAATTCTGGCCAGAGGTCTTGTAAACACTCTGAAAGCAAATTTACAAGAGAAATTTAAGGCCTGAACTGATTTTTCAAGTCCTGTAAAGTCAGTAACTAACTGGAGACTACGCAATTTTCAGTTCAAAAATATTTTCCACTTTAATAATTTTTCGCGTCGCGTCCTTAATTAATTTTTTTTTTTTCCCTTTTCTTCGCATCGCTCACTAAGCACTTACGTAATAGGTCTAGGTTTCACTGATAGCCCCAACCCACACATCTTGTATGGCACGAACGAGACTACGTTATGCCCATGCCCCAGCAGTTTTTTTCTCTCGTTTTCATTCATTCTCCTTTTCACCGACAACCATATCCTTCTGTTTCTAGGTCCTACAGGTTTCATTGCTACTCAGGCTCAATTTCCGTAGAGCTTCACAGGAAACCTTTGAAAATCCAAATTAGACGCTCTATGAGCTTATATTGCCCGTTAGTGGAAATTTCCCAATACTCGCTAGATCAGGGCTCTGATTTTACTCAACGAGGACTTCTACACGGTAGCTTACCCACCAAGCACAACGGACTGGATACCTATACCTCCATCTCTAAATACTTCTTCTCTGCTTTCTGATAAGCTCTGACTGCTGTATTTGGATTGTGTACGAGATCTCAGCGCAAGCGACACTTGGGCTCTTTTACAATGTCTGGGGTAACAGTACTTCCCGTTGCCAACCGGCCACTGGTGAAACACAACCATCCAGTCATAAGCGAAGCTAAAGGTATTGTCATGTTTTTTCCCCTGCTTGGACTTGTCCTCATTTTATAGGCCTCTTGCCTTCGATCTCTTGCCTTCGAGAGAGAAGTTCATGTTTTCTTTTCTTTTTATACTTGTTTTTCAAGACCTACATTACTGAATCCCAAAATATTTGCTAACAAGTTCCCTAGGAATCATCCCCCCTTCCAGAATGAACTCATCTGTGGCAATTACACAGGATGAAAAGATCTTTTTGTTTGGAGGCTTTGACAAATACACTGATGAAGTGGATAGCGTGGTACGAATTCTCGATCTGAAAAGCAGTACATGGACCAAGTGGCCTGCTCATAACTCGTTTGACAACAAGCCCTCTGGTATGCTCAACCTTGCTAATTCATTTTGTTCTTCTAACCTTTTTTCCAGCCCTAGCTCTCTCTGGTCATACATCCGTTGCGAAAGACGAATATATGATTATTTTTGGCGGCGAGAGGGAAGACGAACTTAGGACGAATGACTTGTACTATTACAACGTAAAATTAAATGAATGGACTATGGCCGAAACGCTAGGCCCTGTACCACCTGCCCGCACACGACATGCATGTTGTCTGTCTCCAAATGGCAAACGAATGTATGTTACTGGCGGTTTAATCCATGGAAAAGATGTTGCAAGAGATTTATACTGGTACGAGTTTGAAACACGCCGATGGAATGGCCCTCTCGAATTTGTGCCTCGGTATGGGCATACTATTGCTGTGTACAGCAACAAAATATGGGCATTTGGAGGTCTCACGCCTGCAATGGATAGAGCGACTGAGCATGCATGGTATGATCTCGAGACTGACGCTATTGGTAAAGTGAGCATAATTTCTACGGAGGATCCATACAAATCATCCCTAAACGCGCATGGCCTTCATATCTATGGGTCAGGAGTGACTGGCACTATGCTGGATGTTGTCACTGCAGGCTCGGCTGTTAGGAATGTTGACACTAGCATTTCGGCCCTTGATCTGGATACCCTAAAAGTCAGAAATATAATAAGCGACTGCAGCAAGTATTTTGATGGATATGCGTGGCACTATATGTTAACGATGGGATCCAAACTAATCCTGCTGGGACAACCAGGAACAGCACTGGATGACGGGCAAATTTCTCACATTTTCTCACTTGATTTAAGTGAGTTTGGATATCTCGAGTCAAGTAAAACCAAGATTGGAGAGCATTCGTCTACAGGAACCATTGCTTACGACATGTTTGAGTTCTACAACCGATCTGAACTCTGCGATTTTGAGATTACCGCTGTTGAAGGAGATATTCGACCTCCTCTGTTTCATAGTACAGCGGGAGCGGAGTATCCTGAGGGAGACTCTCAAGATACAATTGGAGATGTCCAAAGTCAGTATGGAAGCCTTGTCCCTCGCATTTCTCCTGGGCCTTCATTAACGACGAGCGGGTCTGAGCCAAATCTTGTTGGTAGGGCTCCTACGCCTCTCAATTATCAATCATCCTCCATAGGCTTGGACAGAATTAGGACTGATGATACGTTGGGTTTAGAAAGTTCAAGCATTGGAATAGCATCACCTCATTCAGAGCATTCTAAAGGGGATGGAACTGACCTACCAGTTTTCACAGTGTCAGATCCCATTAAAGTTCATATGATGGTCCTATTTGCTCGATGGCCACACTTCAGTCGCATTGTGTCAAGCCAAATGAACGAATATCAAAACCGCAAGCTCTATATTCCTGAGCCTGTTGCATGGGTAAGGAAACTGATTGAATTTATGTATGGAGATTCAATTGACGGGTGCAACATGGAAGAAGCTGCTGGCCTTCTAGTCCTTGCAAATCTATATGAGCTTCCGAGACTTCGAACTTTGTGCATTGAATCAATTTCAAAGATTGGGATTTCAGACCACAACGCTGTTACGGTTTGGCATAGGGCAGTAGAAGCGGACGAGGAAGTCATCCGCCGAAATGCCGCCTTGCATTGTTTCCGTCACTGGGGCCAGATTGTCCGATCTCAAGCATTTCACGAGTTGGATAAGGCGACCATGGTTGCGTTGTGCGAAGAAGCAGACACCAATGCATTTGTGTCATCATACTCTCCGCCGCCTGCGCAGCCTAATGATGAAGGTGGAGAGGATGAGGAACCTAAAGATGAGGCCCATCCTAGCAGTACAACTGGGCTTGATGAGTCTGATGGCGTTTACGAGGCTTATGAGGAAGACATGGATTTGTGGGGTTAAGGCCTCATGAGAGAAGTCAAAATTGAAAAGAGAAGAAGAAAGAAATGAAAAATGAAAAGTACCTTGCATTAATATTTATTGATTTTAACTAGCATTTATATATAAAAAAAAGTTAACGAACGCTGTTGTCTTTCATTGTCAGGTTCATTCACGAGGGCCTCGGAGGATGTGAAGAGTATAAAATATTGCATACTTACGATTACTAAGAATCCCACATAATATTATAACAAACAGCCTTTTAATCCTCAGATAAAATCAATTAGAATTTCAAGACCCTTTTGAGCTCTACTAGTCAAACAGTGACTCTTTTGCACAGAGAACGCGCGCTCAGTGCATGTTTATGATATATTGGGATGGTTAACAATAAGCGGCGTCGTGAATTCCCATCATTTACTGTACAGGAGGAGTTGCTGGCTGCAAATATAGAAGGTGAGCCCAAGCCAGCACCAGCACCAGCAGGCTTGAATCATCAGAAGGCAAATACAGAAAAAATTGGGTTCAAATCGGCCTCGTTCAACAGTTTCAGCGATGGATTCAGTTTGGTAGGAATCTCTAAATCAATCTCGGCAATTGACTCGATTCCTGAAAAAAGAAACGGCAGTTTTGGAAAAAAGACGGCACCATCGACTACGACTACTACGACTACAACGACCAAAGCTGAAGTGGAAGAAGGAGAAGGAGAAGGAGAAGGAGAAGGAGAAGGAGAAGGAGAAGGAGAAGAAGAAGAAGAAAAAGAAAAAGAGGAAAGCGAAGAAAGCGAAGAAAGGCCTGCTAAACGACAGCGATCTGTGACTCCCGGACTCGGTGGCCGCTCGTTTTCACTTAGGGGCCTCTCACATACATCTAGCAGCAGCAGCCGAGCGCCGTCATTCAGGGATAATAATGAAACAGGGTCTTCCGAACACGATACCGAAAAACCACAGGATTATTCTGTCTCTATTCCATGGACTGAAAAATACGCGCCGCAAACCTCGTCAACTGTAGCCTTGTTCAAACTAAAAATGACGAATGTTCGGAATGCAATGGAAGACATGTGCTCGGCTAACCCAACTATAAAATTGTTGATTCTTAGTGGACCGGCAGGATCTTCGAAATCGACTATTGTGCGGACACTGGCTAAGGAAATTTTGGCAAACGGGAAGGAAAACGGGAAGGAAAACGGGAAGGAAAAGGATAGTACTACTAGTAGTCGTTTGCTGGAGTGGGAAAACCCAGATAGGGCTGTCGGGCGCAGCTTGCCTGCTGCCTTCCAAGAATTTCTGTCCTCCGCAAAATACAAAACTAATCGAGAATGCTTGATCCTCGTGGACGATATTCCAAACATGTCACATGTAACAACCAAAGAACTATTCAACGCGGCCCTCCTTGAATGGATCAACCAACCGGGCGTGTATTCACATAATAGCAACCCGGGACTGGTCTTGATTATTACGGAAATCGAAGCCTCGAATGCAGGTGCTAGTAGCGGCCATGATGACGGCGCGACAACGAGTTTCCGAAATGCGGACTCTTTAATCACGGAACGGGTCATTCAAGATCGCGTCTTGAAACACCGTGCCGTGAGTCGAATCAAATTCCCGCCTGTTAATAGAACCCTGTGCACTAAGGCGCTCAAGGCCATCGTAACCCAAGAAAGAACCCTTTTTACGAAAATCTCGTCACAGGATATTGCAAGGGCTTTGGAAGTCATGGGCGGATATGGCGATATCAGGTCTGCCATAATGTCCCTGGAATACTGGGCAATTGGGCGGTCCCGATCGCTTTCCAACTCGAAAAGGGGTCTTCTTCATGGAAAGAAAAAGGATGAGGAAGAGGAAGAGGATGTTTACCTCAACATGCTTCGACGTGACGCGCACCTTGACCTTTTCCACGCAGTTGGGAAAGTTGTTTACTTGAGCTCAAAGGACAAGTTCAGCAACAAGGTAACAGACGCCGAAGTCGTAGTGGACGGCATTTTAAGCGACTGGGCATCCAGTCGAGGTGACCAGCAAACCCTTTCAAGCACCATTTTTGAAAACTACTTACCCGTGAATGCCCATTTCTTACCATTAACCGAAATCCTGAATTGTCTGGACTCGATGGGGGACTCGGACATTTTGACTGCTAATACGTTTGCTTACGGTGGGTCGGGGAGTAAGCAGTGTACAGAAATGGCGTGTGAGCTGGATGTTCGAGGAGTTCGGGGGTCGTTACAACGGACCAGGGATCTAAAAACAAAAACATTAGCCAACAGCAGCAGCAGCAGCAGCAGCAGCAGCAGCAGTAACAGTAACAGTAACAGTAACAGTAGGGGCAGAGGAGGGTTTACTCCACTCTCATTTCCTCGCCTACTTAAACGACAGACCCCCGAAATTAAACAACTCAAATTAGAGCTCGACGAGTTTCGCGAAAAACGGCTGTTACAAGAAAAGGGTGTAGGAGCATGGTCTTACGAAGGGTTATTACTTTATGAAAAGTTCTATTCAGACATTATTGAAAAGGCTAACCGGTTCAAGGAAAATGCAAGAAAATACATGGGCCTGCCACCACCGTCAAGTCCAGAAGAATCGGGTTCACCTTCATCATCATCATCATCACCAGTCAAGGCTAAAGGGTCGTCCGATTTTGGGTCTGATTTCGATTCGAGCTTTGATTCCGATATTGATAGAGAGCTGGACTTGATGCTTGAACAAGGTGTGGGCCAGTCTACTACCATACCAGTTATTTCGCAACCTGCAGTTGGGGCTGCTACCACTGTTACTGCTACTGCTACTGCTGCTGCCGCTGCAGTCCTTGTTCCTGCAGTCCCAATTCATGCTGCAGTTCAGGACGCAAACGAAATTTCTGATAGTTTTTTTAATGACGACGATATCTCTGATAGCTTCTTTAATGACGAAGACGACGAGCAATTTGCAAACCTATTATGAAGAAAAAAAAGTATTCATATAGTATATATTTATTTATTATTCCTCTTGAGGATCCCCTAATCATCGAGGCCCTATATATATCAAACATGCTTTTTTTTTTTTTTTTTTTTTGCTTTCCCTTTTTTTCCTTAAATCGGTGTTGCAAAAATTTATTCAAGACATCGGATTGTCGTACAGTACGTCGCGAGTTGTTAACTTGAGGCAGCCCCAGTTTCTTCCAAAGCCTTTTTGAAAAAGTCTGCATCTTCCTGAATAGACTCTCTCACAATATCAAGACCACCTTGCAACTCACCAGAGATGTAGAGTTGAGGGAATGTAGGCCAATCCGAAAATGCCTTGAGGCCTTGTCGCACGGAATTGTCCTTAAGAATATCAAAGAATCCAAACCTCACCTGGTGTTCGCGCAAAAGAGCCACAAGTTGCCTTGAAAATCCGCATTGTGGAGCTGCAGGGGTTCCCTTCATGAACAGCATTACAGGAGCTGCGCTTACAAGTTTGGTCAACCGCGCATTGAGTGCAGCTTCTGACTCTTCTTCTTCTTCTTCCTTGGGAGGTTCAGACGCCGCGCTCGCAGAATCAGCGCTAGCACTAGCAGTAGTAGTAGTAGTAGTAGTAGTAGCAGTAGTAGTAGTATTAGAGGCAGGCTTCTCGGCACCCAGGCCGTTTGCAGTCACAGAGTCCTTCGTCGTGAGCTCTTGTATCGATGTGGCGAGCTCTTTGGGGTCAGCGCCAGATAGCTCTTTGAGAATGGTCGAATCCCGAACTAGCACAAAGTAGGGAACGGCAGAGACATCAAAGGACTCAGAAATATCGTGGTACTCGTCAGCATTGACAGACACAAACGTGACGGCGGTGTGGACTTCAGCAAGCGACTTGAAGACACTGTTCATCTGCACACAGGGGGCAGCCCATGGAGTGTTGAAGTAGATGACGAGAAGGGTCGAGGAGCTCACGGAGGTCGTGAGTTCCGTGAATTGGGCCTCGCTTTGGATTTCGATAACAGACATGTGGAGATTGGAAAATTACGGACGGGTTATAGGAGCTTGAGAGAGATGGTTGTATGGAAAGGATTTTAGAAAGGAAAGTAAGAAAAAGAATGGAATCACTCGATTCGTCATTAAAAGTTCGTTTAAAATAAAAATAGTGTAATTACTAATACAAGTCACGTTTACTGATCTGATTGAAAAGATAAAAAATAACGTTTTTTAAAATCAAGATTTTTACGAATAGTAAATTTTATCAATTTCATCAATTTCATCAATTTCATCAGATAACTGTTGCGTGTGCTTGATCATCCCTTGACAGCATACTCGCTGCCCATGAACGCCTGCGTCTTAAGGTCACGATCCCGCTTAATGTGCTTGTCCGCAACCTTTGGGTTAACGTACGAGTCTTTTGTGTCTGAACCAGGCATAGGAGAAACAGCTCCACTAGCAACAAACTCATTGTCCGCCAGACTCAATGCCTCTTGAGAAGCAGCCACAACCGCGTCCGTAATCAGCTCATTGTTGGCGATCTGCGTATGAAGGCCATTTCCATAAAGCCACTTCAAAGCCGTGGTGAGCAGCAGCTCGTGCCAGCTGAGAATGGGTAAAGCCTTGGAAGGAGAAAAGTGCAAATGCGAAATCACGCGCGACGCGTGCTCGTCTCCTGTGGTGCTGGCGTGTTCTGCCTGGCGGGGTCCGAGGGGTTGGAGGCGGGCTTCAACGGTAGCAAGGACCTTTCTGAAGACTGAGCGATGTTCGCCCTTCTCCCGTTTAGGGACAGGCTTGGCCTGATCGTTGATCAAATCGGTCAATTGCGTCACAAGGTAGTCGTTTTCCACACTGGGAATGGTGTATGCAAAGCCGTCATATTCTTGAGTGTTTGTAGTGCCTTCAGCTTGTTCTGAAAAGTCGTACAGCTCAAACACGAGCGCAATAACCTTACCAGCCGTTTTGCGGACGTCGAGGTCGGAGTCCTTGAGCAGCTCAACAAGATCTGGCAAAGCTTCCTTGATGGCAAAGTTTCTGTTTACTGTGGCAGACAACATGAGTCCAATTGAGAGCAACCCAGAGGTGGTTACAAGAGAGTCATTTGCAGCGGCAGCTTCAGTGGTAATGTTAAGGACTTCACTAATCTTTTCGTCAAGACCAAAGCCGCCATTGTCGACGTGAATGAAGTATTGAAGCAAAGCATAGCCAGTGATGATAGGGGCTCTAATCTGCGAAGACCCGTCATCAATCATAATTTTGTTTAGGGCAGGCAATGTGGTTGCACAAATATAGTCGAATGATTCTTCCACATTCAACACAGTCTCCAGGATGAAAGCACGAATAGCGAGACTTATTTCTTCGTCAGAATGGCCAGCAACAATAGCCCTGTGCAAAGTCTCCAGGTCATGCTGCTTGTACAACTCCGGAGCGTACTTGGCAGAAAGTCGCTGAACAATTCCTCGCAAGGCCTCTTCTCTTTGTTCCTCTGAACTGCGAGACCGTTCCAACGAGAGCATTTCAAAGTACCTACTGTAGGATGTTTCAGAGCGATGAGCAACTTTCTCGTCAATTGCCTTTTCTAGTTTAGAGATTGCGGCGTCAGTGGAAGGATTACCATGGTTCTCTCTCTTGGATTTGGCCTTCAAAGCGTCAAGCTTTTCATGGAAAAGGTCGATTTCCATTTCATCCTCTACATCAGAGGAATAAGTAGATTCAGGACGAGTGACAATGGGAGAACCTCTGTTTGAGGGCAAGCGATCGACCTTTCCACGGAGAAAGCGGGGATTGTACTTGCTGGCAGGAGCAGTTTCTCTTCGAATGTTGACCATTGTTGAGAGTATATATGTTGGGTAAAGAGTAGTAGTAGTAGTAGTAGTAGTAGTAGTAGTAGTAGTAGTAGTAGTAAAGAGTAGTAGTAGTAGTAAGAGTTAAGTGATCAGTTGATGGAATAAATGGATTTTCCTGAGGAATTGACTCGATATTTATACTTTTGTGACCTCATGAGAGGGTTCATTGCTACTGCTTTGTTTTTGTACTGTACTGTACTCCGCACTTTAATATTAATTAAGCCCAATTGAATAATTGCGAATTGAATAATAGTCAGGTGCTCGCTTTAATTTTGGATTAAATTTATGAAAAAATAGCAATGAACAAGCGCTTTTTGGAATTCCCTTGGACAAATTTAAATGAATATTGCGAATAACTACGTATGACTTCATTCATTCATTCATTTCTTAGCAATTGTTTTGAGACCTAAGAGACGACTTGAACAAGTCCTTGAACAAGTCCTTGAACAAGTCCTTGAAGTGTGAATTGAACTGAATTCTGTGCTAAATTTGGTCTTGTGTTCTGAATACGCACGGCTGTACCATGTAACAACAAACTCGTAACTTGGTCGTAACTGACTCGCTTTGGCTTGTGTTTGTGTATACTTTGGCACGTCACGAGCATGAGCATTAAATGATTATCAATTATCAGCTAATGTATACTGTAGAGACTACCGTATACAATGTTCACTCGGGTGCTATCGAGTGCTTTGACTTTGACCGTGTATAGTACATGTTGATCATGATCATTGTCGTTTTGTGGTGTTGAGTTGACTCCCAATTGGACAAAAAGTCAAAAAGTCAAAAAGTCATTCACCAACAAAATACATCTGCAAATTTAAAAAAATCATCACTTTCTTATTGTCATGTTACGTCTAGTTGCAAAACGACTCATTCTCCACAACAGGCCTTCATTGCCATCATCACCACTGCCATCTTCAGCGTACTTTCGAGCCTTTAAATCTACTGCCCCTGCTCTTGGATCATTTACTGCCATGTCACCAACATCACCAACATCATCATCATCATCATCATCATCCGCAGTTTCAAAGGTTTTGATCCAGTACTCGGACTTTCCACCTCAGACTCCCCGACCAGTCATCCTCACAGAACAAGAACATAAAATAAGTTCGCTTCTTGTTCGGTACTCGGCGCACTACGATTCACTACAACCCGATGGTACACCGCCTCTTGTTACTCGCATCACAGGTGGCTGGGTCCGTGACAAACTTCTAGGCCGTGCTAGTCATGATATTGATATCGCAATCAACCGTATCTCGGGGCTTGAGTTTGCTGAGGGTTTGAACGAATACATCAGGACTAAAATCAGCAGTGGCAATGATGGCAACGACCGAGAGGACTTGGGAATCGCACCGCATAATATTCACAAGATTGAAAAAAACCCTGCAAAATCTAAACATTTGGAAACCGCAACAACCAGGCTCTTTGGCCTGGATATCGATTTTGTAAACCTGCGCAGTGAAACCTATGCACAGGACAGCCGAATTCCGCAAACTGCGTTTGGGACCGCAGAGCAGGACGCTTATAGGCGGGACGCTACGCTCAATGCGCTTTTTTATAATCTCCAGGAAGAAAAGATTGAGGACTTTACCAACCGTGGAATCCAGGATTTGTCTAGAGGTGTACTATGCACGCCATTGGAACCGTTTCAAACTTTCAACGAAGACCCCTTGAGAGTTTTGAGACTGATTAGGTTTGCGAGCACGTTTGGGTTCTCGCTTGATGCGGAATGTTTGCAAGCCATGAAGGATCCTCGGATCGAACAAGCCTTGTTGAATAAAATTAGCCGTGAACGAGTTGGCATTGAGTTGAGTAAAGCGTTGACTAGTGAACGACCTCAATTATGTTTGGCATTGATTGAAGAAACGGGTTTATATAATGCCATTTTTAACCTGGATGATGATGGAAAGGTGATTACTTGTACCGCAAATGCAACTGCTGCTGCTGCTGCAGGAGGTGAAGGCAAAGGCAATAGCAAAAACAGAAACACAAGCAAAAACAAAAACAAAAACAAAAGCAGCGGGCAAGAGAGCCCCAAAAATAGTGGCATTGAGCAAACTTTAGCTGTCATCACGGGTATCTTTCAAAATGCTCCTTCTTTACTTACAGCATACCCAAATGAAAGCCCAGAACAGCGGCTCCATTTCTGGCTCGCGGTCGCGTTACACCCTTGGGAAGGGCTCATGACAACAGACGAAAAAAACAAACCCATTTCTGCTGCGCAAATGGTGATTAGAAACGGTCTCAAGCTGTCTGCTATAGACTGTGTAACTGTTTCTAAGGTATTGGCTCTCCATGATGAAAAATACGAGCCTGAAAATAATAGCAA
>JAJMKT010000081.1:12422-64009 GCA_030563985.1 Geotrichum restrictum | reverse complement strand
ACTTCAAACAAAGTGCAATCGATTGGAAATTACGCTGGGTATCTAGAAATGATTTTTTATTTTTTATTATTTTTTAGAATATTCGGTTAACTGTATCTTGGCGAATACTGTTTTTTACAAAATAAAAATGTTTTTTTCTGAATGTGTGGAGTCGACTTAGTTGTTTAGGCGGAAGCGGCAATTGCTGGAGGCAGTATTTTGCAGACTCAGGTTTTGTTGTTGGGACGAAATCGACAAAAATTTTGATGGTCCCAAGTCGAGAAAAAGTGTACTTGGGCTCTTTGGTGTGATTCTAATATTACTTTGGCAGACACTAACAATGTCACCTTTTGTGGCGTTAGCTCAAAATTCAAAAGTGTACTTTTTCAAATTTACTATGTTGGGAGTGTACTTTTGAGCGTGGTACCCTTTAGTGTTCGTGAGCGCGTAGTTGTTGGACGAGAGAAGGCTCGATTCGCCAGGGCCGCCTGCTGTTGCTCATCCTTCAGCATTCGCCGATCGCTTCTTTGATTCGATACGATTTCTTGATCAGTAAACTCCTGGATATGAACGTAATCAAATACGGAGTATTGAATAAGCTCCTTTTCATTGACGTACTCTGGGCAGAAAGGACACGTGCTTGATTCTATTTCAGAGCTTGCGGAAGAGTCGAAAAATTCTTCACAGCAATCATTGCAAATATAATCACCACACGGATAGAACAGGATAATATTCGCAGGATCAACAGCGTCCATGCAGACAGGGCATATAAAAGAAGTTTTACCTTTGATCCTTTGAACAACCCTCATGGGGAGTTTGCGACACAATACAACGGCAGCGCGGCCAGATCGCCCTGCAATCATTTTGAGCGCCTTGATTTTGTGTGAACGTTCAATTAGTTTGGGATGACAACACGCCTGCCTCAGGCGTAACAAAAGAAGCAGAACGTTGCTGTAATTTCTCATGACAGTTCCCTCAGAAATATACTTGTTCATTTGCGTTTTGGCGCCGGCCTCTAAAGCCCAAGAATGCCAGCTTCTGCGCCCAAAGTCTCTAACTCAAGAGCTTCCCTAATTTCACGGACTTCGAGAACAACTTCAGGATTGTTGGCATCACCATTCGCTAATATCATCGATATGGTGTAAATAGCTTCCTCCCAACGGCCCTTCTTGTCCGTACCAGTTCTAAGTTAATCGTTCAGTGTAAAGCGGACGCCACACGGTATGGATTAAATCATAGAGATAAGGCAAGCAGGAACCCACCAAAATGGATGAGCCTTTTTTATAAAATATAAATGATTTTTTTTGAATGTGTGGAGCCATAGTATCTCATAGACCCAGGTTTTGTTGTTGCAATTGGGGACGATCATGTTTTAAGTACGATGAACTAGGTGAAAGGCTAACGGTAATGATCTGTACATGAGAAGACTGTTAGCTCAGCTCGTGGAATCAAACAGTACGTTAAGTAACGATAACAAGAATAACGGTAAGGAGAGAAAAGCATCTCCACCACACACAATTAATATAAAAGTGGTGGTGGTGCTTGAACCCTAATCCCGATATTCTAACAGATCCATCCGCTGCCAAGAGCATTTCAAAATACCCCGGATTAATACCTGACACATACGATTATAGCCAATTAAAATCCACAGAAAAAAATGGAATAGAATTTAGCAATATATAAAAAAAACATTTTTCTTTCAACACTCCAAAAATCATTCTTCATGCTGTTTCACAGGTATTCAAATCATTCAAACACAATTGTTGATATTAAGCTTCTAATCTATTACTTTTTCTTATAACACAAACAGTTGAAGCAAATTGCAATTAATCGCAACAGTCTACCAAGCAAACGACTCTTCAAAGTATTCTACTCGTCCTTTACCACGCCCAAGGCACTCGTTCACACTAGCTCGTGCATCATCGTTCATGGAAGGAGGTCCGCATACAAAAAATCCAATATTGCTATCAGCCTCGGTAACAAATGTTGAGATCAATTCGTGCAGGTCTGGTCTGCAATATGTGGCGTTGTAATCGGAAGTTTCTGGTCGGTCACTATCTGATTCTTTCGATTCTACGTTCTTTTCGTCGGAACTTGCACCTTCAGTATCACTGTTCGTATGAGGATCGATTTCACCTTGACTAGTAATAAACACACGGACTTCGATTTCGCCATCTTTTAAGAGATAGTCTAACTCTTCTCTGAACCAGTTAAGCTCGACTTGGTTACGAATAATCCACACTAAAACAATTCTTTGCTTCTCAGCACGACCGGCACGCTTTAGCTGATCAGCATGTGAAAACGCAGCAGTCACACCAATACCTCCTGCAATGAATACCATAGTAGAATAATTTTGAACAGGCAAGCTTTGACCGTAGGGGCCATCAATGAAAAGGGGGAGTGTAGCAGTGCCATGAGGCTGCTTCGAAAGCTGATGAGCCAAGGTCTTGGTGATGCCGTTTCGCTTTCTTACGACAAGAACCATTTTATTTTCCTCGCCGGGAATGGCAGAATGGTAGATTGAAAAGGGGTGAGATTGCCAGAACGCAGTAGGCTTGAAGAAATGGAGATATACATGAGCACCTCCATTGATCTTGTAAAAATGGGAGTAGTCGATCTTGAACTTAATGACGCCATGAGGAAACAGTTCCACGTGGGCCCTTGCATTAACGCCGGAGACGATAACGCGAATAGCTCGGATCAATCTGTCGAAACCCCAGACCGCGACGGATACCCATACCCACTGCATGTATCCCATGTCTTGAAGATGCCACCAGAGGCCAGCCAAATATATGGATACAAAAACCCAATGCGCAATGAGGAATATCTCATGGCATTTGTCTCTAATAGTTCTGTGAGAGAAACCCAAGACGAGGGAACCAGCGACGGTAGCGATAAGGCCCCAGGTAACGTATAGTTCCGTGGTGTAAATAGAGGGGAACTGTCCTTTGTAGTACTCGTACTTGCTAAAGGCTACGCTATGGATGAATGCGTTGATATACATGCCTCTAGAGGTCCAGCGATGATAGGCATTCATGGTTTCAAAGGACCAGCCGGTTAGGTACAGCATGAAGTTGTTACGACCAGCAAAAAGGAAAATAAGTGGCATATGGTAAACAGAAATGATACCAGTGCGGTCGGCAACGTAGCGAGTCAACTGATACCCTCTGCTGGGGAAACGAAGATCTCCATCAAATAACTCGTATTTGATAAAGACGGTAACAAAAGAAATGATACCATAGCCAAAGAGTGCCAGTGACTGGGCGCGGGTTGGCACAGCCATGTCGAAGATTTTGAAAGCCTGGACAGGACTGGAGTAAGAATGACCATAGGCAGCAGGGTTTGCAAATTTTTGTCTGATGAAAAGCCAGAAACCGTTGTTACATTTCATGACAACTTTGGGAGCAATTTTTTTGAGAAGGTTGACGATGGCACCTACCAGGAGAACCATTGCCCAGTAGGAGAGAATGATGCCACCATAAATGTTTGAAGAATATTTAACATAGTATGCTGTTCTGTAGGATTTGATCCACATTTCAATTTTTTTGTCCGTTGCCTTAACTGGGTTATAGAGGGTCTCCGTCATATTTGTGATATTTGCAACTGGGATGAAGTATTTTCCTTCAGTTGCATTTGAGTACATTGACTGCATTTGAGCATGAGTAATTTCGACATTGTATTTTTCACAGACTGAGCTCATGGTGTCCATTGCTCTAGTATGTTCATGCATGGCAGTCTCAGATCGGTCAAGACAGTCCATCCAAGAAGCAATGTATTCGGGACTAGTACACAGACATGTTGTTTCCATGTTTCCCTTTGGGCATTCAAAGGTGTACATTGAGTACACGGCAACGCAGCCTCTATAGAGAGCGTCATTGCCAGATTTTGCGGCAGAGACGGACGAAGTGAAGAGCGCTAAGATAGCAGGAATGAGGTATGAAGAAGGTTTCATTGTGAAAGATTTACGGGGAACTAAGAAAAAAGAGGAAAGAATGATACGAGGATCATCCCGTATTTATAGCAGGTTAATTGATGAAGGGATGCTTATTTTTTCATTTCATTCTCTTGGTTCTTTTGGATATTATTTTGACTCTTGTTTCTTTTTTTTTCTTTTTTTCCAATTGAGACGAAGAATCTATAGATGCCCGCTAGCCAGTGAGTGAGTGAGTGATTGCATGTACTGTACATTTGCAGTTAATTGACAAGACATATGCCGGTTTAAACTATACGTTCTAATGAATGAGCGTTTAATTTTTTGAGCAAATTGACATATTGACATTTGAGCAATTCAACATGACCATTTGAATTGGTTGATACTGCCATTGAAACGGAAAGACATGACCTTGTTATCCGGTGTGTGTCTCAAATTAAGGCAACATGCCATTAGCTATTTTTTCATTGCCATTTCTCTTGCCATTAGCCAAGTCTATAAAATGCAAGGAAGGGTTTATCAGATCTTGGTAGTCTACTCTTTTTTTTTTTTTTACTCTTCAGTTCGATTTTCAGTGTTAGAATATCGGTGGATTAGGGTTCAAGCACCACCACCACTTTTATATTAATTGTGTGTGGCGGAGATGCTTTTCTCTTCTTACCGTTATTCTTGTTATCGTTACGTACTTGACGTACTGTTTGATTCCACGAGGCAAGCTAACGGTCTTCTCAAATTCAGATCACTGCCGGTAGTCTTTCACCTAGTTCATCGTACTTAAACCACAAAGTTTGTATGCTTTTTTAATGAATTTGAAAACTGGACGATCGTTGGTATGGCTCATAACTGGCCAACGTTTAGATTACTTGAGTTATCTAGATCATCGGGGTAAGATTTATGATGAGGCCTTATTCAATATTATCTAGACCTTGTATACTCTATTTGAAGCTATTTCTATCACGCATCTAGTACGTACGTACTAATTGACATCGTACGAGTCTTCCCCCGCGCACTTGAAAAAGATGTGATTCCTAGATAATCTAAAGCTCCTATTTAGGACAATGGTACAGTACAGTACAAAATAGTCTATTCTAGTATGGCATATTATTTGTGTAGTCTAGCGTGCGCGCCCTGGTATGGGATTTTACAGTCCATAGACCGGTACACCGGTCGGGTACAGCACATGGGATTAAAATTACAGCATTTCAGCCGGACCCAAATTTTTGTCTAAGTATATTCTGGACTAACAATTGAGAGCGCGTACGCGTACTGGGTGCCGTGGGCGGTAGACTATACCATACCCGGCATTCCATACCCGGCATTCCATACACCTTAGAGCCAAAAACAGAAATATTCAGAGACATCGTATGTAGCTGATTTGTAGGCGAATAATATACTTTCTACTCAAATTTTAAGAATTATCCACGAAAATGAGCTTTTAGGAGAGCTTGCAAAGAATCAATCGAGGGCGCGCGCCGGCCTTGGTAGCTAGCAGTCTAGCTACGTGCGCAATACTGTACGAGACCTTAATGTGCTTAAACCAGAACTTGAAAAACTGAAAGCAGAAAAGTTAACGGATACTCATAAGCAGGATATATATGGAATCTTTAAATTGACTTCGGAATTAATACCTTTCCCCAGCGAAATTTGAGCAAATACTGTAGAGTGTAGACAGTGTAGGCTAATATACCAGCGACACACTATTTTACTCCGTCGCAAAGCGCTCATATACCAGCGTTACACTTTTTGTTTCACGTGTAGTCTAAATTCATAAAAATTAACTCATGTCATGAATTTCCTACAGTTATTGATGATTTTTATGAGAGAGTGCTGCTTCTAACAGGTAACGTAGTCTTGAAACCCCCAATCGTCATTGTTTGTATCAGGCAGTTCTAAATACTTTCGGAAATGATCACTTGCTAGATTCTATCTAAGCTTTCTCCAGTGCAGGCATCGTATGGTCAATGCCTGCTTGCGAAACTCCAACATCCAAATTAGTTGAGATTACGCTAGATCTAACCACCTTCTTAAGTCTACCTTGTCCTAGGCTCTTCATGGTATCATATAATCGCCAGGGCCCATGGAAGAGAGACCCATACGTACTACAAGTGGTCGGAAACCAACAGAAGGTGAAATGTAGAGCCTTGTAGACTACTGTACCAGTAGATGAAGATAATGTGAGAACTCATGAATTTGCTCTAATATGGACCGGTGATTTATTGATTTCTTCATAATTGGTACCTATGGCTTATAATCATCTCAAATCCCATGGAGATTGTATGTTCAGCCGCTTTTTTAAGCGTTAACTGAAGCTCATCGTTGCACTTGTTGAAATTCAATGTTTCGGCTCTTTGATTGTAAATAAGAGAGAGTCAAAAGAGAAATCTGAGCACTATAAGCCGCGCGATCTACGCTTCCTCTATCTTAACTAATACAGCAGCCATCAGGCTGTAAAGGATATAAAGCCTAGTTAGCCAACCGATAAAGAGGAAACCAGTGCAGAAGTTAAAATAAAACAGTATACTACTAAGGTATAAGAAATTCGAAGTACTGTATGTCAAAATAGGTAAAAATGCCTAAAAAAAGAAATGGATTGTAAACGGATTTTCAGAGGAAGTTTTAGTCTAGTCAATTTGCCAAAGTACCAATGGCAATATACATATTAGGCTGGTACACTGTACAGTATGCTTTGACGATAGCCTAGGTCTGTTAAGCTTTAAGAAGGGAAAGCTTATATATATAGAATCTTATTATAGATGTTTGAGCAAATTAATTACTATATTGCTTAATTGATAAAGGTGACTCCTTAGAGAATCATCTCACTCTCCCCCTCTATCATATACTAAAACCACATTTACAGGCAACTGCCCGTGAATTATGGCATGTCTAAATGATTATATTTCACCGCCAAAGTTTCGGGGAAATGAAACTCAGTTCGGAAGTTCAAAAACATTACCAGAAATTCGAAAATATGCCACATGTAAAAAACACAAAAGTCTCAGTGAGAGAACTTTGACCCATATGAAATCTTTGATCTCTACAGTTTACTAACGTTCTCAGTAAGAAGAGCTTGATTTAAATCAACTCTTGACTAAAGCTATTGGAATAGGTGCTGAGAAGGCTTGGTGTCGATCTGTGATCTCTAAAGCTTTCAGTATGAAGAGCTTGATCTAAATAGGTCTCCAAAGCTTTCAATATAAAGAGCTTCACCTAAAACCTTAAACCCCATCACGGTCGTCTTTCCACGCCGATTCCAAGCCTATTTGCTTGGTGATTGTAACTTGTTATAATTTGCTCTTCATCGCTATTAAATCAAGTTCTAAACGGGTTTAAATAAATTAATTTTTATTTCTTTCACGTGATTGTGAGCAATTTATGTCCACGTGACTCGTAAAAAATATATATTTACCGGTAAACCTCCATCAACAACAACCAAGTCCAAAATGGAGATGCGTGTGGGATTTGCCTGCCGCAAAACATAATCATCAACTACACAACGAAGAGAAGTCGTAAACGCTTGAAACAAAGTGCAAACATCTAGTAATTTATATAGGCAGCTAATACCTACTTTTACTATCTCTTTATATTGCAACTCATTCTTTCGGCTATATCTTTGCGAATAATGTTTTTTTCAAAATCTACCGGTAGATGCTGTTGACATTGTCGTTGTGATGATTGCGCACCATATGCTAGAACGAAGTGAAGCATTTCAGCTGCTGGTTATATGTATTGACTTGGCTATAATAGAAATGTACGACTATAAACATACGTCCTACCTGCCATACTTGCCATCGACCACCCTTCGTATTCGAGCTGGAAGCGTATGTAGCCACCATTCGACCGTCGACATACTGCGGGCAGTGCCACTAAACTGTTTCTACTAGCATGAGTTGCTTGGTCATTATGGGTTGTGTATGTCGACGTGGAAGTGAGTCTTGTTGCTGTATAGACTATGTGAGATGATCTCAACTATAGCGGCTATCCTCTTCGTGAAGCCACAGCGGTTTTGAGAAACAGCTGACAGTAATAACTTGTGACCGTTCAACCAAGCATCCGTCGTCATGTCTGTAGACCACGTCTGTTAAGGTACTGAATAATGCAGTGGTTAATGTCCGACCATACGTCATTGTCCTGGAGAATAATGGATCGACGCTATCTGAACTGTCTTCGACTAATTCCCTTATACGGTTCTGAGTTTTTTCATCAGGTGCATCACCGTCAGGAAAATAGAAGTTGAACTCGGGCTGATAGCTGGTCATAAACGCACGTAAGCGTGGGGCCGTAGTTAGCGTTGAAATGCGTGGCTAACTCGCTCATGGTTGTAAGCTGTAACTCAGCAGCGTCTACAGTATATTCAGCGTTTATCACAGCCAGGAGTGTTAAAGCTAGTCTACTAGTGCCACCAGTACTACCATATATAGAAATGGGGGTTCATTATTGAATAGACTATAGACTACTGTATCTTTTTTCGCTGGTCTTTTGGTTTAAATTAAGGAACATAAACCACTTTATAGATTCTAAAATTCAATAATACGTACACAAAGATTTAATTTCTACATCGCACTCACCCTTTCGGGTAAATGCATCATTCTTCCACCTTCTTGTCTCCAAGCTTTACAAAGCACTTCGAGCTCTTTCACAACGGCTTGCCATAAACCCATATTCAATTCCTCCCTCCCTCCTGAACTCCTTTCCTCTACAACACTTACATCCTTCCTTTCATGAACTACTCCAAGTCCCATTCTACAGAGTCTGTCAAGTCTGTCTTCGACTTATTTGTCGCCTTAATCAAACCACCATTTCTGTCCTCTTACCAAGCCCCCTAACCTAGATCACTGTCTGGTAAGAGCATTTTTCATCAAATTGCTTTCATAACCCTTCAACTCGTATAAGAGATTGTTTCCGTATTAAATTAACTTGTTTTGAATAGCTATATTGACTCTTACATATTGTAACTGTGCTGAATGCTTCTGTTCCATTAACTGACCCGGTTTCCACAGACGCTATCATTACATCTCTGGCTCCCGAGTCTTCGAACCTTTTCGAGAAGGGCTTACCACTCAAGCCCCGTCGCGCTGCGCGTAGTCACAAAAAATTGTGAAAAACAACAAAAAAATGAAAAAAAAAATGAGATTCACGTGATTTACAAAAAATAACCTCCATTAACAAATAATCAAGGACAAAATGGAGATGTGCTACTTGTTTTTCTTCGTCTGTTATCTACTTTGTAACAACGTCTTTGTTTGGGCGATTGACTTGGGTCCACTAGTACACGCATACTAATGTCATAGTGAGACAAAATAAGTAGCTTTTCCGCTTTCTCTGATCACTAGGTCTGTGCGTAAGTTGTTGTCGTCAGACGGTCAGACTAATCTCCAGGGCCCCTAAATATTCTACTCCTGGCTCATCTGTCACGTATCGTTTCTTGGCAGCCTCAAGTCCAGAGTTTATCATTGCACTCAGCATCAGATTCCGTATTCTGTTGTGGCGTTCGTGACCTGAGCCTCCTCGATCCTGTTGGGACCAAAAAAAGTTAAAAAGAAAAGAGAAACGCAAGCTAACTTGATATTAATTTCCTCCAACATTAGCTAGGGCCTATCCTGCACTAAAAGCCGTATCACTTGCCGGTAGTCTTTTTTAATTCTAGCTTATGTTAGTAGTCGTATAAACATAATTTAGCCCGCTTCACTCTGAGAATCCCCTCCCCCTGCTTTTTACACAGCCTGCCTTTGGTGTTTTTCTGGTATGACTTTAAGAATTCAAGTTACAATGAATGCGCAAGAAGATGTTTTGGACTCGTGCAATGTTAAACCAAATAGCTAACTTATGGTACCTAATGAGATGATGAGTTGATACCTATCGAGACGCGTCCAAGAATGACACTGGCCGGTTTCAATACCGTTCTAAGGTATAGCCTACTTTGGCTGACCTGCATGTGCTAAGGATTAGACTCCACGCTCATGATATATCGATTTATCGCCTTATGACTGAAGACATCTATCTGTTAGAATATAGGGATTAACGTTCAAGCACCACCGCCAATTTTATATTGATTGTGTGTGCCAACTGTGTGGTAGAGATGCTTTTCTCTCCTTATCGTTATTCTTGTTATCGTTACTTGACGTACTGTTTGAGCCGAGCTAACGCTCTTCTCATGTACAGATCATTACCGTTAGCCTTTCACCTAGTTCATATTTGTACCTAGAACATCGTTGGCCTTTTGTCCGGAGTGTTCCTTATAAAGAAATTCCTGTTGGAGAGCTACCCTAGTCTAAACGACATACCCTAACCTAGCCTTGAGAATGTCTACTATTGTTATTACTATATACTATAGTATATAGTATATGTTATATAGATCTCTCATAGATTCTCTCTTAAGACATCATCTTACAGTATTATAACTATTATTGGCTTGTACTGTACTATCTTCTTTTGACTACCGTATACCACACCCAACATTCCATGGTCATGGGACGTTGTTCAGCTAGCTAGCAGCTGCTGCTTTAATTGATCAATATTCTATAGGCTATTATTATTGGTGAACTAGTCTAGTCTAGTTATTTGAATATCTTTAACTTTAAGTATGCTTATAAAAATTTGTTAGTCAATATTGAAAGGCTTGTTTTATAGTTATTTCTCTTTTAGGAATCTTCTAAGCGGCTCATAAGCCTCATATAAAATCCCTACTTAAGGAAAAAAAGAAAGCTATCCAAAAAACAAGAAATTAAAAAAGCTTGGGCTGTCAAACTTTAATTATTCCCATTGTGACCCAGCTTCACTATATAGGGCTCATGATGCTCATCGAATCGAATATAAACACACTAGACTACACTCAGAGTACTAGAAATTCATAAACTCAAGATAAATATTGTTGAATACAAAAAATGGTTAAAAAGAACAAAACCACAAGCTAGCTTGGTATTTCCTCTAACATTTGTTGGCACTAAGACCGTATGGCTTGGTCTTTCTTATCAATTATAGCTTTCGTCAGTTATCGTATAGCCATAATTGAGCGGCTGTAGCCCGCTTCACTCTGAGAATCCCCGCCCCTTGCTGCTTCAACTACTAGACTATATAAGTGACCCTCTCTGACTCTATAAAAACGATGGTTATGCCGATAATAATTTAAAGAAGTACGAATAGGTGCAGCAATGAAATCAATACTTAGCGATGAAGCTACCTACACACGTCTACAAAACAAACCCCTCGTGGAGGGAGAGCAACCACTTGTTCTGGCAAATGTTAGTAGTCCGCAAAGTGACCATCCAGATCATTGGCAACCGGGGGGCGACAACCTGTTTATCATTCCGCGCGACGAGGCGAAAGCGAGTACCAATATCACCCACATCGCCGACATCGTTCCGCCAAGCCCGCTTACTCCTCCCGGCCCCCAAGCGTTTGGGACGCGTGCCTTTCAGGCGGCGAGTGAAGCTCTACAAGCTGCAGTACCGGCTCCAGCTTTTGATGTAACTTCATTACCACCTGGAGCAGCATTGATTGGAGAAGAATTACAGAGATGTGCAACAGAGGCGTACCACGAACTTATAAAAGATATGAACACGGTTCCCCAGGGCGCTGAACTGCTCGGAGAACCACTAGACGTGAGAGTGTCCCAGCGAAGCAACTTTTTTGGTGAAAATCAAACTTACAGCCAAGCCCGTTTCAGAAATCTACTTTCCTTTAAGGTCTATGACAAGTTTACGGAGAGTCGCGAGGCACCGGTTGAGCAAGTTGACTTGGAGCTCACCCCTATCTCGAATGTTGTGACGGCCGGCTGGACAATAGACAATAAATTAATCTACACCAAATGGACTGATCATGAACATGTTGTGCGTACGAGCAGCCGTCCGGAGGGAAAATACACGGCGCGGATAGAACGTCTTAAAACGCATCCAAGTGCGGTTGGGAGGGTATTTAGTGGGACTTGGTTTGGGCGACAGACCAGAGGACCTCTGGCGCGAATCCGCGAGCGCGACGAAGGAAAGGTCGCTGCAGAAATGGATGATGCGGAAAAAGAAGCTGCAAGCAATCATTCCGTTTGGGGCGAGGACAGAAATTGTAACTATGTTCCGATGGATGTTCACGTTAAAGATGTTCTCGTTTCGCACTCCATGCGACGCGGCAGTGACTTCATTCGAGATGTGTTGCAATACGGGTGTCTGGTGACAAACCAGTTGATTAATCTCGTCAACCGAGGCCCGTTGTTTTCCCCGGAAATGTTGCGCTATGCGACCCAAGAGGCCGTTGATAAAGTTGTTCATCGCAAAATACCTGACACCGAGCTTGTGTACACAGTGAGCGAGATTTTTGCCCATTACTATGTCAACTACGGCGCAGTGGTGAAGCGCAGCATGACACTCGATCGCAAGTGGAAGACTGATACCAGTTCAACGGCTCGGACCAACAGCTTGGAGATGAAGAAGGATCCGTTTGGTAACATACTGTTCACGACTTTTGAACAAGCAGTGGTTCCACGTAGTGGTCAGACGGCGCAAACGAAGGCCCACGTCGCTGCTCTCACAATTGCTATCGCATACACTGGCGGATATCGCGCTGCCCAGCAGAAGGACATTGATAACACAGAACATGCGCACCGCGTGGGCACGGTCATTAGCTTTGGTTTTGCTGCGATGAAGCTTGCTGTCGGGGCTGCACCAATACCGCTTCTTGCAAGCGGGCTGGGGGCGATTCTAGAGCTTCTAGAAAGTGAAATCTCTGATAACAACAAAAATAGATATTCGGACGGAGTCTGGGCGGGGATTTTACGGGACCAGTTGAAGCGCGAGATTATTCTTCCCGCCCAAACTGGGCGGCAGGTTCCAGGCATGTTTCCCGTGACAGAGGAAGAACTCGTGGAAGGGCATCCGACCGGCGATATGCGACGTGAGCTGGGAAATATTTTTGTTACCGAGTTGAATAAGTACATCGAGCAGCTCAAGGAAGAGGTACCGGTTTCCTATGCTCGCAGATAGAGGTTTTCAAACGACTGCAAGGCTCGGAGTTCTGTCTCCTTGTCATCCATAACGTGGAGGTCGAGTGGATCTACTAGATATCTCTCTCATTTTACTAATCAATAAAAAACAATACTTAGAGTAAAAAAGTAAATAATCACACTTTTGTGCAAATGGAAGTTGGGAAAATAACTGCATTTACGCAGGTACGCGTTTAGTTATGTACTGTACGCGCGTTTAGACATTTACGCGTTTAGGCAGATCTGTCAAACAAACCTTCTGAAAAAAAAAAAAAAAAAAAAAAAAAACCAGGTCCATAATGAGAACATCACAACTCGAATGTTGCAAAGTAAATTCATCAACAAAACAACGATTTGAGGACCCAAAGACTTCAAATAAAACGCAATTTAATGTGATTGGATTGTTATATCTGTGACAGGAGCAATTGCACTTTGGAACAGATATTTTCAAAAAAGATTTAAGGCTTTTATATTAGTACTATGAATCTTAGAGTCAAGAGAAGGCACAAATAACAGAATTAAGCAAACAAGTCAGTAGCCAAACGGCTAAAGTTTGTGAGAGGTAAGATATGGAGAATCGCTAGTTCACGTTCGATTCTAGCTCGTGTCATGATATCGCGACGACGACGGTAAGTTCATTAAAAAAAAACATCCAAAAAGGGCAAAAAAAGAAAAAAAAAACAGAAAACTTTAAGTCAGAAGAATACTACTAACATGGCCTTAATAAAAATAGCGAATAGAATAACAAAAACAAGATGGTAAGTTAACTAACAAAGTATGAAACGGAATCAGAAGAGCAAGTCTAACCACATACCCCACGCTACGGGGTCTACAATCAATAGGTTTCCCCAAGAATAAAATGGTAAGTTAAAACTAATAAAGTATAAAATAGAATTAGCAGAGCTAACAAATTCGCCCCACGCTACGAGGGCTGCAATCCTAACGTTTGGGGTTGCAGTCCTCAACACTGAAAAAAAAAAAAAAAAAAAAAAGGATGGAAAGTGGTAACGAAGGTTAAAGGCGGATGAGAAGGGCTGAGAGTAGTCAAGGCAGGAGGAAGTGAAAGAGAGCTGCAGAGATGGTAGGGTGGCCTTTCAACTATGAGGTGGAATATCAATGGTAAAAATGCCTAATAAAAAAAATACAAAAGAGGTTGAAAAAATGAAAAAAATAAAATGAAAAAAAGAGAAAAGAGAAACCCTTTAAATTTATTTTTTGTTAATATTTATTAGGTCTTCTGCTTTGAGGTTTTCTCGAGTCCTTTCAATAGTATAGTCTATAATATAGTTAGTTCTACAGTCTGTAGAAAAAAGTACGGAAACTACACCATATGAGCGCTCTAAAATTTGTACCGAACGCCGTTCTGGCCTTACTTACGAAACAATTGTCCGCAACCACGATTTGGCTAAATCCACGGTCTATAAAATCGTCATAAAAGAACGACCACGCCAAAAACGGAGCCTACCTCAAACGCTCTTGACGACCAAAGGTTGTAAATGAAAGAGGTATGAGAGCAGTTATGTCGGTCATTAGACGCCATCCTTTTTCTAGCTATCAAGATATTCGTGATCAAAGTGGGATAAGTGCATGCGATAAGACTTTGCTTTCAGCTATCCGCGCCAAGGGCTGCGCACATTAGAAAGCTTGAAAAATACATTTCCTAACTTAAGAAGTGCGTGTTAAACGATTAAAATGGGCTATCGAGCATCGATCTTGGACGTTGGATCAATGGAAAAGAGTTATTTGGAGTGATGAATGTTCAGTTGAAATCGGCAAAGGGAAGCGTCAACGTTGGTGCTTTGGAATCAACCAAAAGAAAGAAAAATATGATAAAGATCACGTTGTACCCTACAGAAAAGGCAAAGGAATGACAATAATGATATGGGGTGCTATATTTTACGGTGGAACTTCGCGAATTGTTCAAATGAAGCGGAACTCGGGAGAGCGCGAATAACGGCTACACCAGCTGACATCAGCTGGTCATATCTCAAGGTTTTGAAGCCCGAATTGCCTGAAATTTATAAGGATGGATGGATCCTCATGCAAGATAATGCCCCTATACACAATGGCGGAAAAGTCAAAGACTAGTTTGCTGAAAATGGGGTTATGTTGATCAAGTGGCCTCCCTACTCTCCAGATTTCAACCCCATAGAACATGCTTGGGCAAAGCTGAAAGAATGATCGACCGTCTCGATCCGAACCTGGAGACATTCAAAGGCACCTCTTCCGAGCTTAGGCAACACTTTTCTAGCTTAATTGAACAAGCTTGGAAATAAATGGGACAGGATTACTTTGATGAGTTGGTGAGTACCATGAACCATCGAGTAGATGCAGCGATTGAAGCCAAAGGATGGTATACTAAATATTAGCAGCCATATGTATTCTTTAACACAACCTCTATCTAATGGTATATGGCTTAAGTATAATTGATGTTGATTATAGTGAATAAAAAGATTTTAAAATGTTGAGGATTTTTTGTTAAGGGGAATGGTTTCCATACTTTCTTCCTAGAACTGTAACTTACAAATAACGTGAACAGTGTAAAGCCAGCAATTGTTCATCTGCTTTCCTACTAGCTGTAAATGCATCAGCGTGACTGAGAACATCTCGAGCTTCTAGAGTATGCTTGAAATACTGATGTTTAAAGCGAAGTACTGAGCGAAAAAAGTATGCTATTTGTTGGAGAAAGCAAAGTATATTAGAGCCAAGATGGAGGAATGCGATGCTGATACACTGAAGAGGTGATCATCGGTTCGCTTGGTAGGATATGGATCCAAATGGCAGTATCCGAGCTCTAAAAAACTAATACAATGCATCGAAGGCAACCAAGAAGACAATGACAGCATACACAGCCACCATCTAATAACAATATCAGAATCGTCGTCGTTGTCGTTGTTGTTGTTGCTGTTCCAAAAGCTGCTCATGCTGAAATATACCCAGTAGAATATCATCGCATCATATTGCAAAATCCCACAACAAAATGTTTGCTAGTAGTCTATTTTGTAGACTTTGCAGATTTAAAATCTTCTCATAGATGACTTTTTTTTTCCCGCTATTTTGCTCAGAAACCGGTTAGAAATAGGGCGAACTGAGTAAGCTAATCATGGTGCAATAATTATTTGTAAAGGAGACGACAATTAGCTCTACTCATAGCAACAGTACGCCAAGTAACAATAAGAATAACTGTAAGAGCAAAAGATGTTCTAAATAGAGCAAGCTGAGTGTAATAACAGTAATATCGCACCAATGAGCTGTATATGAGAGGACTATTAGCTCTGACCGCAAAGGCAAAGGGCAAGTACTGCCAAGCAATGATAACAAGAATAATGGTGAAGAGGGAAACATCACTATTACTAGAAAATAATGTAAAAGCGATGGAAACCCTAAACCACTAGGATATGCCAGTAGTTTAAACTTTACAGTATAGCATTCGGTACATGTCAAGGGTATAACACATATGAGCGCGCTCGAAAGACACGAGCAGTCCTCCAACTATTAAAATTCAATGTCTCCATTAACAGACGCATGATACAAAAATATCGCCAGTATATAAGTCAGAGATACCAACCGCGTCTTTCGTAATCGTAATTAGGCAGTTGGTGAACGGCATTGGGTGCTAATAGTGGATAACGGCGGGTATAATGATTTAAAAACATCGATAGACTCTGGGCAGACTAACAGCAGGTCTCTGACAACTCTAACGTCACAGCATGACTCACATCTTGACGTCCAGCGGCTTCTTAGAATGCCCAAGATTAGCATCACATTACCAGTCACGGCCCTGTACAACGACCACACCACAACACTAATATGAAAACAGCTTCAGTCCAGGGAATAGCAGCAGGGCACATAGCGACGGCCGCCGGTCCTTTAAGCAACGGTTATGAGTGATAGATAGCAACAGACTCTTCTAACTCCATCGATGTCAATGATCATTATTGGTGGCGGCGACATGGTTGAGCAGCCCCAAGTATTAGCAAATTGTTGGAAAATAAATATTTGTTGAGCCAAAGAGCAGCAGGCATAGTACCAACGTTAGACATCGATAAAAGGACCCGGGTGCCCTATATAGCAATACTGAAGAGCTGCTGTAGACTGTTGAAAAGTGTAGCATACTGTAGACTGCTGAAAAACAGTGGTCTTTCACTAATTTGCCGGTATGATGACTGTTAATAAACAACGCTAATGGTCAGAGTAGGGTTTATTGATCTGCGCATTATCGGTTGATGGGTCGTGGCGTACGTAAAGGGCATGTCAATTACTGGACTTAAGAGCACCAGCAGTACTGAAGCTAACTTAATAGCAGCACAAGCAGCGCAAGGCTGAAGAGCAGCTTGATGGCCCCGACAAGAATTGATGAAGGGTGATTCAAGTGTTGCGAACCAATAGCTGGTCCACAAAGGGGCTCTGAGTACTGCAGTATTAAAAAGCAGCTTTTTTTCTAGCGTAGTGATCTATTAGCAGTAATGTTGAAGAGTAGCAACAGAGTTATTGACGGTAACAGACCGGTTAAATGGTGGCAATGCTCAAGCTTGACCTCTTGACAGATCACAAAATTGGCAGTAATTCCATTGATGGTTTCAGCAGTTATGGAAACAAAGTAGTAGAGAAGACAATCCAGCTTCCAAGAGCAGCACCGATACTAATCAACTTCGATTCAGTAGAAAACCACCCTCTGGCGCCAGTAACGGACGACCGACCGCTGGAAAGTTGAGAAGACAATAACAGCGTTGCATTTGTTGAGTCAGATCGATGGCGGAAGTACTCTCTTTGATGAGCAGGGTCTGCAAGCTACGGCCACAAGAACGACGCATTAATTGACCAAATAGTATCAGGCATCCAAGGCATCAGCACTCAAAGGTGAAGGCTGTTTCATGAATCGATAGGCGGCAAGCGTCTGGCAGAAAAGTAGACGCAGCATTGATTAAAGAAGGACGAATGAGTGATTCACGAGAGAGGGGGTAATTGACAGACGAGACTCAGTGAAGAGATACTGTAATGCATACAGCCCAACAGAAACACAGAGCAGTAAAATTCAAATTCTTAAAAGTCAAAGAGCCCTAGTAAAGGTATCTAGTCGTCAGGAAGAAAGAGAATATAGGCTTTCTGCGAGTACTTTGAAGCTTTCAAGTGGAGTCACAAAAAAGTGTGAATAAAATGAATAATTAAAAAATAAAAATCACGTGATTTATAAAAACGTGTACACCTCCATCAACAAATAATCAAGGCCGAAATGGAAATGTGTTACTTGGCTGTTCTATAATATAATCTCCTGTGTACTAGACTCTAGTGATTGAATATTTTCATTATTATTTTATACTGCCGCTCATTCTTTTAGCTATCTCATTGCGAATACTGTTTATTGTTGTAGGCAGTATTTCGTAGACCCAGGTTTTGTCGTTGGGACAATTCGTCAGCTCCAAGGAGACATAATTTCGGATTTTTACGACTCTTCAGAGTGATTTTAGCATACAACTACTACGGGATAAGATTGGAGACGTAGTCTATAGCGAATATTACGTTCTTCTGTGTATAAGAAGGGCTTCTATCCTGTTCCTTTACTGGTGACGTTTGTCTAATACCACTGCTTATTTTAGCACTTTACCATGAAGATCTTTTATATCGGAGTCATCAGAAACAGCGAAAAAAAGGGATTGGAGCTGGCCTCCGCTAAGGATGTAGGCAGTTTCCCTTTCTTTCAGCGAAAAGAGTGAGTACTAGACAGGCGCAGAGGGCCCGGGGAGGCGACCACTCTAAGTGTATGTGCTTGTTTTTAACCTGTTCGTGTATAGAGTTTCACAGTTCATGTCGATTTTTGCGGATGCTTTGGCCTTACGAATCAGCCCAGGACAGCGCACATCTGTTGAAGAAGGCGATAGTTGTACTGGTCACATTTACGGTCGTACAGCTGAGGGAATTGCTGGAGTGATTATCACTAATAAAGACTACCCTGGGCTTGCCGCGTTTAGTTTGTTGAACAAGATTTTGGACGAGTATCTTGTGAAATACCAGCTTTCTGCCATTTCCACGGCCACGATTGCCAACGATCCCTCTACGGCGTTTCCGGAGCTCAACGAATATATTAAGCGATACAAAGACCCAAAGCAGGCTGGCACAATCATGGTGGAGGTAGAGCCAGAACAACATGATACAAAGATTGTTCTGTTGAAGAGTATTGACTCGGTCCATGTCCGTGGAGAGAAGCTGGATGACCTGATCAAAAGGTCAGAAGCGTTGTCGGCGCCTTCGCACAGACGTCGACGCCCACCTCAGACACAAAAGACAAACTCTGGCTGTGTGGTTTTCTAAGCTATGAGCTATCAGGTTGAACCGTTGCAGTTGCAGTTGCAGTTGCAGTTGCAGTTTGTTTTTAATTAATTTTTTATTTTCTCCATTTTGCCCTTCTAAAGTAGCCTCTCTTATTTCTGTCTCACCTGTTTTCTTTACTTTAGAATCCGTTAATAGTGCTTTGATTCTGTGTCGAAAAAACTACCTCGGCGGCATCGACAACCTCAAACCTATCAGCACTCGATACAGCAATATTTGAACAAACAATACCACACTTTGCAAGCAGACTTGCAGCATCGTTAATGGTAATGACTTACTCAGCACGTTTATGACTTTCGCCCATATTTACGTCCCCGAAAACATCAACATCAGCCACAGGAACATTATTTCCTACATCACCCAAGGGTTTTGTATGATATATAACGCTACAGGAAGAGGAAAAGAGGTGGATTTGCTCAAGATTTTTTGCGTCCCTAAAGTAGGCTATGGAATGGCTTACATACATGGCACACAGAAAGTCTGGTTTCCAGGGAATTCAAAAAACCATCAAAGGCAACGTGAACGACATGGGCTATTTAAATCCACCTGACAGAGAAGAAATAATGATTCGGAACAGAGCACCGAAGGCGAACGCAAGCTTATCGAGATGGCCATTTCATTCACAAACCAACAAAATGTCTTGCGCCACCCAAGTACTTTGCAACAAGTGGACCCTAGCAACACCTATGGATGAAACTCTGACAACAATTTGTGATTTGCACCCTAGAGGAACCCATAACCCTTTTGAAAGTCTAAGCAAACTCTCCTCGCCTTTTCCTCTACGTCTGCAACAAAGGCGGAACGGAAGGAGTAAATGATTTCAGGACTATTATCCTTAATCTTGCGAAGACAGTCGAGGCTGGGAATGCTCTAGGCAAGCAGCTACTTTGCATATCCAGACTACGTAACAGCTCTGAACAAGGACCTAGGAGTACGCCCTATTGCAACCGGAAAAAATACCGCCTATTGCTTAAAGCTAATTTGATCGCTCACAAACAAGACATTAACGGTCAAGGCAGTAAACAAGCCTTCCTTCTAGACTATCAACTGGGGGCTGGATCTAAGGATGGAGTAAAACCTGCGATATATGCGAGGGCCGACGCAGTGAAGAAAAAAAACATTGAAGGGTTTACCCATGTAGCACATTTGGATTTAAAGAGCGCCTATAACACTATGAGGCGCTCGGGAATGGCCAACGAAGTACATGGAAGAGCCAAAATCCTGCTGCCTTTAGCAAAGTAGGCTTACAACGAACATATTCTCCTAATTACGTATAATGGAGACCGACTAGTGTCTGCAGACGGCGTAATACAAGGAGATCCGGCCGCAGCGCTACTTTTTTTCTCTGGGATTGAGACCCTTTCTTGAACGGTTTAAAGAAAGCGTAGGAGAACAGTTGGGGGGTATTGATAGTTTGCTAAAGGTATTGTAAGTGTTGTAAGTGTTGTTATAAACTGTAGCTAGTACTGTAAAAGTTGTAGCCCCCCTCGCGTGCTTTCCTGTAATAAACTTGAATACCTCCTCAACGTTTTCAAATACCATATTCCGGTTAATTGCAGTGATAATCTTGTGAAGGCCAAGATGAAGGTATACAAACTCAAAGAGAGCGTAAGCTGCGGTTTCCCAGTAGTCGTATAGTGAGTTGGAATTGTTGCTTGACCTACGGTTGATGGTTTGATAGACCGTGCTACTAGGGTAAGTAGGGTGGTTTATAACTTAGGTTTAGAGTTCGATGAATTCTTCTTAGTTATTGAAAGGCTTGCCGTGTTTGATGATTCCGGCCCATTCTTGCTGGTAGCCTTGTAAAAAGCGGAGTAAATCAGCACTATACGCTTCCACGTCGAAGTCGTGAAATGACAACGTGGCCCTATTGACGTTGAGCTTTCTTTCGTTTACGTATAGGAGTAAATAACGTCTGTACTTCCCGAATTTCTTGGTGATATCTTCGCTGCTGTACTTTTTATTTCTGATTTCCTGTCTTTGAGTTGGTGGGCGCGGGGGAGGGTTGGTCGGGTTGAGGCCTATATATGCTGGCGTAATGCCTATCAGACATGCTTGAATCTGGTTCGGACATGTCTAAGGCGTTGAAGAAATCGTCTGAAGTGGACAACGTTCCTTGGAAAGGATTTTGAGAGAGATAAAGTGTGTAAGGCTTTTAAGGCCTGTGTGAACCAGTATTATTTGTAGGATATAAAACGGATTTCTTTCTAAATAAGGGATACAGCTAGGTATTTGTACATTATCTAAAAAGGGTGGTAGGTCCGGATTCGTTCGAAGTACCGGAGTCACGGGTAGACTACCCGGACTCTGACAAAAACTTTAAATATAAAATTTACCATTGATTATGCCTACCCAAAAGGGAAATTATTATGATCTGGCATTTCGATTCTGACATACCGTATTATTTACCAAAAACTGTTGTTGCTGTTGTTGCTGTTGTTGCCGTTGTTGCTGCTGTTGTGGTTGTTGGCAACTTGTTGCTGGCGAAGCTGCTGATTAATATATGGTAACTGAGCAGTTGCTTCGATCGTGCTGTCATGGTAAAAAACCACCAAGACCCATATGTTGCAAGTTTCGAGGATGCGGTGATACCAGGACTGAGTGGGATTTTTATTTACTATACATATGGAGCGTCTGTATACTTTGTGAATTCCTTCCTTGGTCTCTTATTCTTCATATTATTCTACCTCTTCATCTCATCATCTCTAATATTGATTGTCAAAGCAATGAACCCCGAGATAGACGACAATAGCCATGGCGTGCCTCTCTCTAATTCCAACACTCTTGAGGCTGAATATGTAAGCTGGAAATCATCGCTTTTTCCTCAACAATTTTTAACACATGAGCTCAATCTTTAGGACCAAATGAAGCGAGAATTGGAACAAGATCAAGTAAGTTTCGAAGCATCAACATTATTTCCTCTTGGCACATTTTCTGATATCTGGATGTAACTTTCAGAAAATTCTTGAAGCACAGAAGCAAGCAATTAAAAACCTGGAAACTCGATTTGTAAAAGATCGATTTGCGCTCCGAACGTCGTTGATGAAGCTCGAAAATAGATACCTTGAATTGAGAGGAACTCGGGGACGGACCAGTAAGGGAAGATCAAGAGTTTTAGTCTCGCGAGCTCAAACAATGTTGGAGCATAATTTGACGTCCTTGTCAAGTGAGACAGAATTTAACATCTATCCTGGAATCGTTTCTTGCAAATCAATTAGAGGTATTCGCACGGCAGAAGAAGCCAGAATTAAGCGAGATTCACTTTGCGTTCTTGTTGCAAACCTTCACTTAAGAGCAACCGACTGCCAGTTGCGACAGCATTTCGAAGCGTGTGGCTCCATTAGGGATATTGAGTTAAATTTTTGCTGTGATATTCAAATGGGATACGCGTACATTGAGTTTACGGATCCAACGTCCGTTGTAAGTGCTTTGGCACTCAATGGAAGTACTTTTAAAGGATTTGAAATTTGGGTTGAGCGGAAAATCACAGAGAAGATGGCTGATGTAAGAAGTAGAGGTTTTTAAATTTTCATTGTAATTTGACATACCGGTACTCGGTTATTTCTTTAATCTTTGGCATATCACTACTACTAGCTCTTGCTGGGTCAGAACTATTTAAACTATCTAAGGTCTTGTTTTCACTGCTGACCGTCACAGCTTTCCGAGCTTTATGGATGAAGCCTAAGGGTAGTAATATGATGTGAAAATCGGCAAGACCAGCGTAACGACACAAAAAGTCTGATTTAACAGAACACGTTGACGCAGGGACTAAGTAAAATAAATGCTTGCTCTCAATAGCGCCTTTGTTGGTAGGCTAGTCTATTAGGGCCAATATCTTTTGAACAAGAAGTTCAAATATCTAAATAAATTCAAGTTACAGAATAAAAGAAACTCTTAGACAGTGAAAAACCTAAAAAATGCCTTGGATAACTTTCAAGCAGATGCAAGAGAACTAGCCGCAGACTCAATCGCAGCCCTCAATATGGCACAATCGGTGACTCCACCAACCTGTTTACCGACATCTTGCGATTGGGCGTCATAAAACGTGTCAACAAAAGAATCAATGTCGGAAAGAACAATTTGAATTTGAGACGCAGAAGCAGTACCAGAAAAGTAATCAATGGCTTTGGCACTATTAGTTTAAATTTTTCAACTATTGAACGCGTAAAGAAAGCTAGAATATATATTTGCTAAATGCGCGTGAACGCGCTCGCGTCTGAATCCAGATTAGGAAGTTTAGAAAACTTAATTTAAAAACAACATACCGTACCGGTACTACCCGGTACCTCCATCAACGCCAAGTTCAAGGCTAAAGTCTACCGGGGTAGATCTTTTTCAAAAGCGCGCAATAGGCGTTGCAGCACTCTAATTTATGGCGGCAGTACAGTCTGTTAAGCGAAGAGCAACGGTCGCAACAACGGTCAATGGCCGATCAAAGAAAAGGGCGGGACATCGAATGAGCAGCTGTTGCAAAGTGATGCTGACCAGAAAACCTACAGGAGCACATTGAACTATGAGCGTCGATGGATTTCTTAAAAGCAGTGACAGTGGTCTTAGTATGAGCCGTGGTGTGCTTGTGACTGATATGCTTGCAACGTAGTGAAGTCCAATGCCGAAATAATAGGCAGCTGAACTCTGAAGACTGAGATGTTGCTTTCGGAAAACACAGATTGATTGCTATAGATCCGGCTAATAATCGGAGAAACTCTGACTGAAGAGAACCGACCGTGAAGATGAGAGACGCCGAACTGCTCTTGTATAAGAATGGTGATAAGCAGCGGGTACGTACCGAGTGAGATGAGCAGACTGTGACGATAGACCAGCTGAAAGGTAACAGGACTTCGATGAAATAGGCAATGCTAATTACAGCTGGATGTCGTCAGAACTTGCCACTAATCGATTACAGCGACGGTAAATAATTTAGAGGATTTATCGATCGACCGAATGCTGCTTTATTGATAAGGAACCCAGGATCCTTAAGTTTGATAGTGAGTTGGTGGGTCAGAGAAACCTCCCAATTGTTAACTGTAGCCACGCCCACGGCTTTGAATTAAGCCAACAACCTACAAAGCAAGTCAAATTTGAGCTTGAGCGAGTAGATGGCTTTGCATCCCCTGATAGATGCCAGGGTGCTGTTGAAATCTCGTTTGTTCTTTTTGTGTGAGGACAACCTCATAAGATCATATAGGAGCACTTAAAATGGGCAATTCACCCTCATGGATTAATGTTTAAGCACCACCACTTTTATTGGGTTTATGTGGCCTAGGTGCTTTTCATCCTTACAGCTATGCTTGTTATCGTCGCTTGACGTGTTGTTGCTGTTGCCGTTGCCATGAGCTAAGCAGACGTCATTCACTTATACAGATCATTACCGTACTATTATATTATTAGTTCGTCTAGTTCGCACTACAACAAAATCTATTTAAGAAGTACCGGTAACTGCACTAAGTTAGTCAAAATGCGCAAAACTAAACAGAATCAGGGAATATTCCAAGATTCTGTAAGAAATCTGGTATCTCATTGTCACTGCAAAGTCAGTAAAAGGCTTAAAAGCTGAGAGAAAGCTTAAAGCAACCTACTGTGAAAAAGCATCTAGTCCATGGGCATCTTCAGTATTTCTAGCATTCTGAGACTGTGAATTTGATGAATCTGGTGGCGAGATATGGTCATGGACAGAAAAGTGAGAATTCTTATTGGTTAGCAAAAAAAAAAAACATTATTATCAGCTGGACTCACAAATCTGTCATCTGCATTTGGGATACTGTTGCTTGATATATTCATGTTAGCGAGGTAATGCGAGTTGCCATTAATGGAATCAAGCTGGTTTCCGCTTTTTGAATGGCTTGCTGAAGGATGCTGTTGGTCATATTCCGTATAGACAAAACCAGTACTACTGGCGTTCTTTGCATTTGTTGCATTCAATTGTTCGCTGCGTTGCAAAAAATAGTCTTTGCCAATAAATAACCCGTTCCAGGCTTCGGAGTACTTTTGCGTGTAGTGGTACAAAGAGTCTGTAACGAACTTATCCTCAGGCTTACCATTCAGGTTATTGAACGATTGCTCCAGAGCGATTGAAGAAAAGTATGGAAAAAATGGAGAGGCTGTGGAGGGATTGAATGAGGAGAGGTAATTTGAAAATAATTGGCAAACCACGGTGGGGATTGAGTGTTGAGGAAGGTATAAATCTAAGAGAGATTTTTCCAAATGACTGTTCATGTGGAAAATCTCGGCTGTCGTCACAAAAGCCAAATGTAAGTTCACAATATGAGGAGGAAGTGGTTCCATTGTTTTTGATAGAAACGTAGAGAGACTGCAGTGCTCAACAAGGTTTCTTCTCCATGAATGCAAACGAGAAGCAGTATCGTTATTAAACATGGAGTTGTGGATGCGATCCATCTCAGCAAACCCTGGTTGATTAATATGTCCGATATAGCCATTCAGGAGGCGTATTAGCTTAAACAAGGTATTAAACACCGATATGCTTCGGGCTGGCTGGGCAGGCCATTCTCTGGTATGAGTTGCACCATCATACAAAGCTAATCTGGGCTTGTACGATGTGTCCTCTTCTGTATTGATCTTGAATTTTGCGTATGGCTTGATGAGGTCCCATTCCTCCCAGCTATCCTCGTTAAGCGGATCGATATCAAAGTCTCTTTCACTTGTATGAGGAACGCGGCCAAGTCGCGCCGCTAATAAAGTTTCGACCACACAGCATGCATACCACGTTCGACGGCTGAACTCAGATATCGTATCGTTGTGGACATGAATACCCAGATCGTATGAAATTCTGGTTGCCAGTCCAATTGCGTTCCAGGAATCACTCAGGAACCCCTTACCAACCAGCAAAATAGACACCAGGATCAATGTCTGTATAAAGTTCAGTGAATAGCTTGTTTCTCTTAGAGGTGACATCAGTTGGCTTGCCCATTCTAGAAAATCCGATGGCTCGGGTTCCCCAGATACATAGCCCGCTGTCAAAAGTACAGAACATAATAGCATTCCACTGTTTCTGGAGGTAAATGGATCAGACGAGTATGCAAGCCTAATAATGTCAACCTTATCTATCATGGGGAGCCAGCAATGCACAAAAGAAAAGTAGTAATCAATGAGAGTTAACCTCCGTGTCAGGGGAATCGAGTGCAGCCATTCAAAAGCAATCTTGTTGTTATGGGAGGTCTGAATGCAATAACAGCCTATATTCGTAATATGTTTGAGCCCCGAACTGCTGCCAACGTATATCTGACAATTCCCTATTTTCATAGACGGAAAAGTTGCACTTGCAGAGGCCGGAACAGAAGTAATGGGAGACGCTACTGACGAGCCAATAGAGCCAACACTAGCGATTGGCGACACAGATGGGGCGTTCAGAGATGGCCGATTCCAAACAGCTGACGGCATTGGCATAGGCTGAGACGGAAGTTTAGAAAGAGAAGCTAGGCCCAATGCTGAAGAGCTAAAGTCGGGAGTTTGTTCAGGCTTGTCAAATGGATCGGCATTACCTGTGGGACTGCCTAGAGGTTCATCACCGGCTGAAGCATCAACTGGGACGGAACCAGTAGAAGTAACATCATCTAATGAAGATTTTAATTTTTTGTTGAGTGCGCTTGATTGCCATACTTTTTCGTACTTATTTAAAGTGGATTTTTCGGGATTTTGAGATTTTTCGCGGAGGCTGATAGCGTTCAAGTCATCTATCAGCTTGTCTAGTTGAGATGGTGCATTGTCCACTGAGGAAATGAATAAACCTAGTAGTTGTTCATATTGGTGTATACTTCTTTCGAGCTGGAGCACATAACCAGCCGGTAATCCTCTCCTTCGAGATTTAGTGTAAGAGCATTCAAGTCCCTGAATTCTGCAGGTTTCACAGACAGGCTCTTCGCCATTACATTTCGTTTTTCTTGCACGGCACTGCATGCAAGCTTTACTTATTCTGCGTCTCTTTGGGCGTTTGTCGTCATTTTCTACACTCTTTGGCACGCTGCTCAATTCATATGGGGCGAACGCGTCTTCTGTATCCTGGTCAAACATTTCTGAGGAACCGCAATTTGATTTTGACAGGTCATTGAAACTCATGCTAGATTATCGCATCTAATCAAACCTGTCATGTTAGATCTTTGTAGCGTATGTAGACGTGAGTGATTGCTTACACTTTAAGGCCGTGGTACCATGGAGTATGATGGCTCTAGGCGTAGAAGTTACTGGCAGATATCTTGACAAAAAGAGCAAAGAAATGAAAAGCCATAGCAGATTGTAAATGAATGAAAAAGAATAGGATAGTGAAATGTTCTTTACTTTTCGTGCATAGAATGCTATTGCCATAGTTGTTGAGTAAGTTAGGGACTTTTGAAGAGCTGGGCGTTCCAATAGCGGATAAATTATGTGCCTGTCGTGGGGCTAAATTCTCAGCCGAACCGTAAAACTTAAGAATTTCATATGGGGAAAACAACATAACGAGAAGCGTGTAGTACTAAGAAATTGAAGATTCCTAGAAAAGATTCATGGCAAGGCCATTTATGCGCACTCACTTGTTCTTCATCATCTTCATTTTCATCTTCGTCTTGACCATCTTCTTCTTTTCCACTTGGTCGTGTGCTAAATTAAAGTAAATTGATATTCTTTGTGCGATACCGTGCATGCTTGAAATTCGTTCCTGGACCCTTCCACATTGCGGAGGCGTAGGTTCACAGGCTAAATAAGACACCGACATGATTATTACCACACTATACTCCTACTCCTAGTTCTTCTCTTTTCTATTCTATTTTCAAGATTTCATTCTTCATCGCAATCGCAGTATACTTGCTATGATCCTCACGCTTACTTCTACAACGGAAAACCAGACCTCTGTGGTCTCTAGGTTGAGCAACAAATCCCCGCCGGATTCATGGACCGATTCTATGCTCAGTGAGCTTAAATACACAAAGTCCTCAACTATGCTCATTATTGGTGGCAGGGGCGTTGGTAAATCGACTTTGGCTGTTATCACAGCCATTGCTCTTAGGCGAAAGTTCATTGACATAATTGCTACATTCGAATCTCAGGCTGGTATCACTGCTGAAGAGTACGCACTTAAACATGGAATCATTGAATACCGACATCGAGAATATGAGCTACTACAAACGACACTGCTTAACAACTCAACCAACTGCGTCATATCTTGCTCAAGCCAGGTTGTGGAAGAGCCTAGTCGGTCCTTTCTTATCGACAATCTATCCAACTATCCCATAATCCATATCACCAGAAACGAAAAAGAAGTCAGAGGTAACTTTCACAATCATCGCGATCTCGACAAGATCTTGCTACAGTCCAGCACTCGCATCTCTCAATACCGGCGCTGTTCCAACTTTGAGTTTGCTAATTTGGGCCTTTCTTTTTTGGACGAAAGTGATTATCAAGATAAGCTTAACTTTAGCTTTATAATCTGCAACGAGCAACAAGAAACGCCAAAAGTCCCTGGATCTCACAAAACTGCAATGAACACTGGGCTGAAAAAACTAGAACACGGATTTCTCTACTTTATCAAATATATATTTGGGGATACTAGCAACTTGGAGTATGCTGTCGAATCAGCGATACAGCGACCATGGAAGCCAGTAGAGGGAAAAGGGTCAATATTCACTCGATCTCTGTTGTTACCGTTTTATGACATTACAACTTCTGCAATAGATTTTGATGTTGTTGCTGTTGGTATAGATGCCATTGAGCTAAGGATAGATATGCATGTCTCGTGGGCTCTTCGCAAGGTATACGATCCCCTATTCTACGTTGCCAGCCAAATCTCATATGTCCGCTCTAAAACAAATCTACCGATCATTTACAATTTTTCAAAAACTTTTTTCGATTTATCCTACTTGCTGGACCCAACTTACAACTGGAATGCCTTTTATGTTGAAATCCTATATCTCGGCTTGCGCTTGAACGTTGAGTACATGATAGTCTGGCAAAATTTCACTCTTCCGGCCACGTTTAAAGCTATTACCAGGAGAAAGCATCACACAAAAATTATAAGTGAACATGCTGCAAGTGCATGGGATCCCAAGAGCATTAAGAAAGTTCAGCAAGCATGTAAATATGATCAGTGCGACCTCATTAAAATCACCAGTTATGCCGTTTCCCTTCAAGACAACTTTTCATTATTTTCATTCATTGATCATTTTTCAAACAGCTCCGTACCTCTCATTGCATTCAACAATGGTCCGCTGGGGAAAATGTCCAGGTGCATGAATAAGCTTTTGTCTCCAGTGGAAAGCGAGATTCTTTTCAACCACTCCAGTAGTTTTTACAAGACTAATGACGTATTATGGACTGCTGAGTTCACAAAAATGGCAAATAGCGATTTACTATCCATTTCAGATGTAAACGGCAGCATCCATAGTCTCTTTATAGTTCCCAAACTCCAGTTCTACCATTTTGGTCAAGATTCTACGAAAAAGTTCAGTAGTGTCATCTACGCGGCTGCTTTTGCTTCTTTAAACACGCCACACCAATACACCAACTTTGAGAGTACAGATATTTCTGATTTACAAACGCTGTTCCAGGAGCCTAATTTTGGGGGAGGTACGGTGTCTCAGCCATTTAAAATGCAAGTGTTGGATATCTTGGATAGTCTATCTCTTGAAGCACGCTTGATAGGAGCCGTGAACATGATTAAAACAATACGAGATCCGGAAACCATGCGACCAGTTTCATTTCACGGAGACAATACTGACTGGAAAGGGATACATAACTCTATCACTAAGCACATAAGTGCTAGGAACTCTATTAACTCCAAAACAAATGTTGTCGTGATTGGGGCTGGAGGAACTGCGCGCGCAGGTATTTATTCATTGATTCGGCTGGGGGTCAGAAAGTTTTATGTCTACAACCGGACCCAGGGAAATGCAGCTAAAATGATATCCCATTTCAAGACTGTTTTCTCTATGTCATTGCTACCAGCTCTGCCAGTAGAGTCGTCGCGCATGCACATGGCGTCTAGTACTGTGGAATCGTTGCGCTTTGGCGAGGCTGGTAAAAGCTTGCACCAAGAAGAAAGAGTGCGCCGAGAAGAGAGAGAAGAAGAAGTTGCTCGGGTCAAAAGCGCTGTCAGCTTATTAAGTCTAAGGGCAGGTCCAGTCAATGATACCGCCTTTCCAAGAGTCAAACGTGTCAAAACAGAAACAGTTGCCAGCTTGCCTAAACTTAAAGGTAATGGCGAGTATGGTACGCTTTCTTTTCAGCGACAGCAGGAAGATGATATGCTATCTTTTAAAGTCCTCGACTCTCTTAATACTCCGTGGGTTGAAACTGTTGCTTTTCCAACAATGATTTTCAATTTTTCAACTGCGGAGGACTTGACGATACATGAGAGTTGGTTCAACAGTCCAACCGGAGGAATCGGCGTTGAGGTAAGTGATTGGCTCATGGTTTTGCTAGGTGCTAACAATAATTTTTTTTAGAACAAGTATATACCGCTGATTACGCCTTTCTTGTCTCAAGTTTATGGCAAAAAGAATCAAGGATGGGTAGCGGTCGATGGTGCTGGGGTTATGATGGAACAGACGTTTGCACATTTTGAGATTCTTACAGAGAAGAAGGCCCCGCGGGCGGCAATGATTGATGCCATGACAAAGGTGTTAAAGGTCCCACGGAATTCTAGTGTCTAGCGTTGTAGATATGAGACTAGTAGCTGAATACTCTCTCTAATACAAGAATTAATAATGATTGATGAACTATGCTTGATGCTAGATGCTTTTAGTGATCTCAAAGTAATTCTACCGCAAAAGTCGTATAATGAATTAACGATTGGAAGGCTGGTAACTTCAACTGGGTCGTCCAAATACGAGAACAGTACTAGATTGGGACAAGGCACGGCTGTTACTGATTGCTAGCTGCTTGGATAGAATACTGAGGCGCGCTGCCGAGCTACACGAGTATTTCAGAAGAGCAAACGATATTCGCAATCTAGTATGAGCTGTGCATTCTTTTCTGATCCCTTAGTCTAAGCGGTTTTAACGAAAGAAAACGAGATGTTGATTTGGTTTGCATTTGTAATTGAATTTTTGTACTGCAATTATGCATTCCACCTAAACAGCTATTCCGGCATTAGTCATGAAGTCTGCTCATATTTTACACCAGTCGTTGGTAGCAATGATAGCTCGGATATTACGCTCCAAATCCTTTAAACTAGTTTCAATCTGACTGATTGTGCTTTAGAATACTTGGACTTTCGTCTTGGTTAAATCCGCAATCAAGAGATTCCCACCAAGCGTGGCCAAAATGTAGCCTTGAATGTAACAAAGATGTTGGCCGAAACTTATAAAGAGGGCATCATCGCGTTCTTTAGTATACCATCTTGAGTCTTATATCTACATAGACAAACCTCAGCATGTCTTTTCCCATCCCTGATAAAGTCCTTGTCACCGGTGCCTCTGGCTACATTGCGGCCCATGTAGTTAACCAGCTTTGGTTGCTTGGATACGAAATAATTGGTACTGTTCGTTCTTCCTCCAAGGGAGAGTTTCTTGCAGACAAATTTCCAGGCTTTAGATATGAAATTGTTGAAGATATTGTTAAAGAAAATGCATTCGATGAAGTTTTCAAGAGCCATCCAGATATCAAGTACGCTCTTCATCTGGCTTCTCCAGTATTTGTCGATACTACTGATTATGTCAAGAGTTTTGTTAATCCAGCCGTTTCAGGTACGCTCTCAGCTCTTAATGCAGCCCACAAATACGGTAAAAACTTTAAAAAGTTTGTTTACACCTCTTCCGTAGTAGCCGCTTTCCCATTTGAAAAAGGAATGAAGCACCCTGAGTTGACTTATACCGAAGAATCTTGGAATCCCATCAGAATCGAAGAAGCTGGAGCTAATTGGCTAAATGGATACAGCGCATCCAAGAAATTTGCCGAAAAGTCCATGTGGGATTTCCAAGAGAAAGAAAAGCCCTCGTTTAGCATAACCAGCATAATCGTCCCTATGGTTCTAGGACCTCCTATTCACGACGCCACCTATGAAAATATTGGCAGCACTCCTGGGTATTTCAAAAACCTCATCAATACTCCAGTTGGTGGCGACATTACTCAGTCTATTTTCATTGGGCAAATTGATGTTCGTGATCTCGCCAGAGCTCACATCTTTGCCATGACCCGACCTAGTACCGACAGCAAGCGTCTCTTTCCGTTTGCGGGACTGGCTGATGAGCAACTTATTCTTGATGTTCTACACAAGGCTCGACCTGAAGCGACTTCCGAAACAACCATTGGAAATCTTGAGACCTTTGATGCTAGCAAGTACTCTAATTTCGATAATTCTGCCACCAGAAGCCTGCTTGACTTTGAATTCATCTCAACTGCGAAATCGTTCACAGATACTTTTGATGCTCTTGAAATTCTCAAAAAGAAGAGTACCAAATAAATGTAGAGTTTAGACTAAATTATAAAACAATTAATACAAGGAGTGATGAAGTTTGCATCTTTGAGCTCTGAGAGTATTATAAGGTACTTAGTAGGGCAGCTAGTGCGTAGTCTAATGACTCAAGTAGAGCTACTGTGGGGTAGAATAAAAGTGCCGGACTGATCAAAAAGGAAGACAAAACCATGCACTACGACGTTTCGATTTGCTGTCTCGATAAAGTACGATCAAATGCGACCAGTTTCCTCGATTAAAGGTACAATGAGAAGGGGGGGAATAAGAAGACTTGAGGAGAAGAATGATGTAGGAAAGTAAAAGGTCCCATTCTTCACCATGATTACCTCGCCAGTGGACATGCTGATGAGGGAATTACCGGTCTGCTTGGCGAGACACAGAGCCGGATAGCACTTTATAAACACTAAGGAGCCATGGCAATACATTGAGGGAGAGGAAGGAGAAGTCAACCTGGCAGGATTCATTCGGATAATTAGTTTTCGAGGCTGTCTGAGCAGGCAATACAGCGAAGCTACCATCCGCTGGATTATGGCTGAACGCCTCTAATTCATTAAACTTTTCATGTCATTTTGTCATTTTGTCTTTGGTCCTTTGACTTACTGGTAGACTGGTATACATTTAAATGAAAAACTCCTTTGCTCCTTCATTTTCGTCATTTGTTGTCTCCATTTTTTCAGGTTCGGATTAATATACTGGACATGCATGCAGTAAAATTTGTCCCAGTTGGGACTGAACCCTAAACGCACCACGCAATAAGACTCAGATCTACACGCAAATATGTACTTCTCCTAGTCAGTATGCTAACCTGCAGTATACTTGATCATGCCGACCGTCCTTGGTAAATCCTTGAGCCAGACACTCGAGCTTAGTAGTCAGACGACTAATTACAATGAACCGACTCCCTTGACAGGATGTCTTGCAAGACTTTGTAGCACGAACTTTCCCATTCTGAGAAACGAAAGAAGACGTTTTCTTTAAGAAAAAGTAAGTATCTACCAGGTATCTACCAGGTAGCTCTTCATAAAGAGTTATCTATCTTGATTAAAACACATTATTTACTTCGAGCCCTTCGCGTGGGCTATAATTCACTACTTGTCATGGTGAGGCTGCACCGCAGGGCTATATTTTTAGGCATTCTGATAAGTGCGACCAAGCCATAACGCTTTAGCTCAAGCTATAGCTCAAGAAGGATACTGGAGGTCAAATACACGAGATACAAACGAGCCCAACTTCGGACACTTTCTGTGACGAGCTTAGCCACGCGTTCTACAAGTCAAGGTGTACCATCAGCAAGGATTAGCCATGACATGCATTTTCAAAAAGAATTAATATCCATAAGATTAAATTTCGCTTGATTTACTATCATTCATACCTTAAGCATTAGCCTCAAGCTCACTGCTGCTCAGTGCACGCCTAAATAAATTCTTGTACTCGCTAAAAGCTCATAAATTCTGTTGTATATTTATACAAGCTGAGTGTAACAGTACTAATAACTTAGCAATGATCTGTATAAGAGAAGACTGTTAGATATGACTGCAATGACAAAGGGTAAGTACCGTCAAGCAATGAAAACAAGAATAATGGTGAACACTTTGAAGAGGGAAACCTCGCTACTATTGAAAAACCGTTAAAGGAAAAGTGGTGGTGTTGTTGAACCCTAATCCGCCAGTGTTCTAACAAATTCAAGGTAGACTGCTGTAAATAATATACTGGTATAAATCCTTTTATATACTGGTACAGAAAATTGAAACCACATAGAAAATTGAAAAGATTGAAAAGATTGAAAAATTGAAAAATTGAAAAATTGAAAAATTGAAAAAAAGACCAGGACACTGTGATAATAATAATAATGATTATGTGGAGGGTCCTTTTGCCAAGTACCAAAAGTAGGCAAGAGCACTGGCATGTACTAGGAGTTGAGGGCGTGTCCAAACAAAAATGGAGAGCCTACCGGGTAGGCCTTGATATAAGAGGGAGAGGGAGATTCTGGCAGATGGGATACATAATTGTAAGCTGGTAAGCTACAAAGTAATGGAAAATGCATTAAGACCATGTAGGCTTATTTTTACAGCTATATACAAAGCAGCAGCTAGATTTGGATATTAATGGCGTTTCCTGAAGTAAACGTTGCCGTGTCCAGTTCGTTAATTTCTGTCACAACAAGCTTAACCGCCCCCATGTACATTGAAGGATATAGCTCAAAAAGCCAGGAAACAAATTGGGTAGTCTGAATTTTGTTAATTTTTAAGTCAATATATTTCCTGTTGCAGTTTAAATGATTAAAAATACACAAAAATGAATATTTTGATTCAGGAGAGGGAGCGAGGCCAGCAGGCCACCAAATCAGTTTGAATATTAGGTAAATCCCCTATCTGCAAATTGATCTTGTCTTCTGCTGGCGTGTAATACCCAAACTATGGGATGGCAGCAATGAACCGTGTTTGAAGAACGGTCATTTAAATATTTGAATAGAAAGCGGTTGTAGAACCAAATTAAAGAGGACCGTTGTCTATCTGTGAGCTTCGTATCTAGTGAGCATGTAATTTGATGATTGACTAACTTTGTATTCCAGAAGGCTCCTGTTGCAAATCTGAAAGATATAGTTTAGTTTTTTTTTGGTTACGTATCTTCATCTTCTGAATTCTCATTATTATCTTTGCCAACAAAAGCCAGCTTAGTAGCTTCTGTTCTAAGTACGATGAACTGGATGAAAGGTAAACGGTTGTGATCTGTTCCCACGAGGATTGTTAGCTCGGTCTGTGGAAACAAAAATAACGGTAAGGAGAGAAAGGCGTCTCCGCCACGAACAGTTAATATAAAAGTGGTGGTGGTGCTTGAACCCCAATCCGCCAAAATTCTAACGGCTTCATCTTAAAACAGCACTGCAGCTATCCAAAGATATGGACTTTACTAGTTGTAGTAATCTAGTATAGTATATTTAATTTTCGATGTTTAAATAAGCCTAAAGTATTAATATCCAGGCCTACACACTCCAGGATTCAGACCAATTTATAATTTACATATGACATACCTTGTGCTCCCTCTGCGTGATGGTAAATTACTGCTCTTAGTAGGCTGGCTCTATACCGTAGGGGGATCAAGAATAGAGAAACCTGGGACTACTTTTTTATAACAAGCCTATAAACTACATATTTTTAATATACTTTTGGGTGCTGTCTCTCCTTAGTAGTAGATTCCAACTCGTGGTAGATCAGCTTTATTCAAACTGATGTGCTATTTCATTTCCCTCTGTTAGTTTGCCTTTATATACCTGCAGTCTGGTGGCAGGTGTATCATCCGGGATAAAGAAAATGTGGATTATGCAGTTTTACCGTGTGCTAGAAATTTCGCTTTCGCCTTTCTTTTTAACCACTAACAGACGAGTATACTCTGGGGACAACCCTACTCATTGTCTTTTGGCGTGAGAGGATTCAAACTCTACATTCTCTTAACTTATATAGTGGGAGGGGGACACTGACACACTGTGTATACCGTTCTAATCCTGGGATTCTATAGTCCATCTCTAAAGGTTTGATGAAAATATCAGTAGTTTACGACATGCTAAGAAGCAGTTTCCAAATTTCCCGGGATCCGCTGGCCCATGATTATCCTATGCTAATACCAGAAAATTAACAAGTGCAAGCCTTCAAACCCAAATTATTTGATTCCAATGGGGCGTTATACTCGGAAGTCTACCTTTTCTAAATGACACCATTCGGTGTCCATGACCGCTGTACAACATCAGCCAAGTCCTCAAAAGCACACTGATCCATGGACCCACTAGACAATTCACGAGCTAGTCTAAAATCAATATTGGCAGACATATTGAAAGACACACACAATTATGTTAGTCTGTTTGCGCTGATAGTGGTTGTCGGTGCTTTTTTCTTTGCTCCCCAGCAGTACTAGTTGAAAACTTTGGACCTATTAGTGACAAGAATTCATCAATTGTAGGTAAGTAAAGTAAGTTAGATATGGCTAGAGCTAATAAAGCTAATGGACTAATCAAGTTAAAGTCGAGGATAACTGTACACCGCGGCCCCCTTTTTGCATGTGCCAAGTTGAGTAGAGTCTTAGTAGACTACGCAAATGGCACGATTAGACTAAAAAAAGCCAATTTTCCAGAGACCTCAATGTACCATAAACTAGAGCTATGAGGCTATAGTTAATTTAATCTAGTTTACTCCACTTAGCTGGTCTAGATCTCGAGGCTTGGACTAGGAAAATATATAAAGATATTATTTCTCCAGTTATGGTTGCGCAAAGGGTAAGTGAGCGGTTTTTCTTACTGGCTGTTTGTTTAAAGATATCTCACAGCGAGAAACGTGTGATCCATAAGATTGCGAGCGAGCCAGACTAACTGGCAATCAAACGAGGCTGTGAACCTTTGTTAAAAAGCAAGTAAATACTAACAAAATATCACAGATATCCCAAGAAAATAAAATAAACAAAAATAAACAAAAGCATGACTTTGTTTTCCTCATTTTTTCCTTGCTTTTTAAATTTTTTTGTTTAAAAATTTACTTTATAAGTGCGGCTAATGGCTCAAAGGGGAAGGAGTCTGCTGTTTTGACCCGACCGCCTGCGGTTTCTGGAGCCCGGCTGGCCAATCATGACTCTCTTTAAAACAACTTTATACGTCGAGTAGTATGACGTAGACTATAGAGTCAATCTATAGAGAAATAATTTCCACAACAATTTATTGTTTTATTGTGATTCTGGTAGGCAGCAATATTATTGGTTAAAACCTTTCGATCATCTACCTATCTAGTCTAGTAATTGTAGCCGTGTGAATGGCTGCCTATAGAGATTACAACCATTTCAATCATTTCAATCATTTGAACTATTACAACCATTTCAATCATTTCAATCATTTCAATCATTTCAATCATTTCAGTGTACTTTCAGTTTAATTTCAGCTTTTAAGTCTTTTCTATTTGAAGTATATCGATCCAGCCTCCAGGTGAGAGTTTGCTAAGAATTACGGGATGTATGATGACGGTATACTACTGGTTTAAGTGGTCAGTCGACTTGCATCTGTTGCATTTCTCCCTTGCCCTTCCCCTTTCCCTTTCCACGGCCTCGCCGTCTATGTCTATGCTTTTTGGGTTTGGCAGTTGGAGGCAGTGGAATTTCTAGGCATCCATTCTTTATCAACTTTTGCGTTTCTTTCCAGAAAAATTCCTTCTCGTAGATGGGGTTTTCAAGCAAGACTTCTTCTTCTTCACTTAGGATCTGAATATTCTCAGGCGAAGTAGAGTTCAACTTTTTAAAAAGTGAATTGAGTGTCTCAATATCTGGTGAGTCCTGCAAATGATTTGGGATGGAAATGATTCTTTGATGTAGGCCACCAGTCCCAAGATCAGCGTCATCACGAAGTCGGGTAGTCCATTCTCGATCCAAGTCGTAGTTCCTTGCTCCTTTAGTAATCAGATCTTCAGTCGACAAAATGTTTTCCACAAAACTGAGACCTAAGTCATCTTTGTGTAGCTTTGCAAATTCTAGTTCCCCTACAAGTTTGACAGTCTCAGGCAAAGTAGACTTACTCAGATCAAAAGACAAATTAGCAAAGTGTCTTCCCCATTTAGCATATGTTTCCAAATTTCCAACTCGGTGTAACATAAGTAACACACTAGGATCGTAGTTATCTCTGTATTCGCGAAGCACCTTTTTATCCTTCTTTATCCATTCAATATATTTGACAGCTCTCTCTTTTTCAGAAGTCATGTTGCGAATGTCTTGGTCAATCTGCTCATGCTTCCCAAGGGGTAAAACCCTGTCTTGGAAATCAGTGTACGCCGCTTCCTCAGAAACTTCCTTTAATCTTGACATGAACATGGGCAGATCCATGTAGTCATTGAACTGTGATTTCTCATAGTCAGGCAGAACCCCTAACACATGATCCCTGATAATATGGTATCGTTTGACACTTGTGAACATCATGATGAATGTTTTTAGAAGCCTCTCAGGAGTGTGCGACCTCTTAACCAGATCCAATATAGACGCCTTTGAATTTTCATCCAGGCCCCTATATTCAATCATGTTGAGCGTCATTTGGGCGGCTTTTTCACGCATCACTACCAATTTTGACTTTTTGAGACGAACGATATTGGGATCATCCACACTTTCACTTTCAAAGATTCGTAAAATCATGTATGTTGTAGAAGAAGGGTCTTCATCATCTGCGAAGATCCTGGTTAATCCCATGATGGACATCAGTTTTTGGGCATACTTATACGTGTCCCCTGTCAGTATCGACTGCTCTACGTCGAAATCAGTGAGCATAAGTCTGAGTTCATCACACAGCTTCCCAAATACTTTCTTATGATTAATATCAATACTGTTTAATCGTTTATTCAGCAAATCTTCCTCAATAATGTCTTTATCAGGCTTGAGTTGAGACCTATACATATAAGGGTGGCAATTTTCTCCTTCAAACCAAAACTCGCTGGCCGAACCAAGACGATATGCTCTCGAGCGATAGTCATATTCATAGAGGGTTTGAGGTTCCTGGTCATAATCCACCTCGACTACTAATTGACTACCCATATATGCATAAGTGTGGCTAGAAACTTTAGGGGCAATAAATGCTTCTGATGGAGAGGTAGCCGAAATGCCAGTAGTACTCATGGCCACACTGGCAGCAGATTCATTATGATAGAACTCTGCCCATTCGCCAGGAGTGCTAGGAGAGATTGAAGTACCAGCAGGGCAATCAGCAGTAGAAGCAACAAAGTTTAGGTCTGCGACCGAGGCTGCCAAGCTATCAATTTTAAAACCGAGATCGCCAGGTCCGCTTGCAGGTCTACTGTACACGTCATTAGGAACAGAGGGTAATGACATTCTCGGATGGAGGTGATTCTTAATTAGCCGCACTTATTAGCATATTCGGCATTCCAATAGCTGATAAGAATCTCTTACTTTTCGCGGTGTCTGGGGTAATTATTCCTCAAATTTACGGTCTCTGCTAGTTTCCTTTTACACAAGTCGATTATTGAGGCTTTTGCAACACAGAAATTGTATAATATATATCGATCCAGAATAGCCTAGGAGGTCGGTCAGCACACACTATCTTAAGCAGTTTAGCGGTAAATTCGAAAAAAGGCTAATGGTGGTGTTGACGTTAATTACCCTATCCCTTGATATTATTATGATTTTAAAATTTTTCATGATGCATCAATTTTTATCAGCATTTTCAGCATTTTCAGCATTTTCAGCCGTTTCAATAATTTCGATCATTTCGATCATTTGAACAAAATAAACTGAAAAATAAATGCACGCAAAATCTTACTTTTTTGGTTATATTTTTCAAGCAACAGTAAAATCAGAATCAGAAAAAAACAAAACAATTGAGCAACAAATTAGTTTTCTAAGGTAGCTGAACTGGGTCTTAAGAACCGTAGTTGCAGCGAGAGCCATTCATCAGCTTATTTGACGTTTTCCAATTGCAAGGCAATTGAATTAATTGAATTAATCTGGTGAATTAAAAAAACACCGCACCTAAAAGAGCAAAAATACCTTTTCAGTGATATTGAAACATTTTATCATAATCGCATTATTCTTGATATCCTTGTAGCGTCACCTAGGCAAGTGAACGAATTGATATATTGATCAAATGCCGTAGGCTACGTAGATTGGGTCTCAGCCTAAAGAATGGACTATACTATTTTTATTTGAATTCAGCAGTCGAAAGAGGATATTGGCATCATCATGTCCAAGCCTATAAATTTCAACCAGTTTCCCATGAATTTTCAACCCCAATATCATCTTTCAGTTCATCAGTTTATACCAGTTTTAACAGTTTCTCTTCAGCGCTTTTTGGCTCTTTTGCGCTCTTTGCTCTTTGCTCTTTGCTCCTAGCTCTTTGCTATTTGCTCCTTGGCTTATTCGCCCTTTCTTTTTAACTCGCCTCTTTCATGTCTGACACCCTCGACCTCGAAAAAAATGCTGCTGATGTCCGAGTTCGCATCGCAGAAGACTTCAATAGGATTCCCTTTTGTGAGCCTTCGCGGAGTGCACGCAGCTTCTTGGCCGGCCATCGCCCTAGAAGCGGCAGATCTTTGTCGTTCTCTAGAAGCAATGGATCTTTGTCGTTCTCTAGAAGCAACAGATCGTTATCGTTCTCTAAGCGTGATCCCGATGCTATTCGCAGAAACTCTCACGGGACGGCTGATATGGATGTTCTAGAGTTTGAGGAAAAAGAAAACAATTTTGATGCTCATGATGAAGACAAGCATGATCTCACGAAAGCCACTGAGGACACTTTGCTCAAGACTGCATGGCATGTTTTAAGCTCAGCCCAGGTTTGCTTGGAGCTCGGCACCAATTATAACGAGGGGTTGTCTTCCGCGCAGGTATTAGATCACCAAGAGCTATATGGCCTTAACTCTCACTCGCCTCCTCCCAACCGCATTTTCCACAAAATTATTGTGTACTGCTTTGGCGGATTTGGTAGTTTGCTCTTAGGTGGTGGAGTCCTCTGCTGTATTTCCTGGAAACCTCTTGGTAACCCTGATCCATCTAATGCTAACTTAGCCTTGGGAATTGTTTTGCTTCTTGTGTTCTTTATTCAAGCTGGCTTCAATGCTTGGCAGGACTATTCCTCGTCACAGGTCATGGCTTCAATCTCCAATATGGTCCCTGAGTCAACTTTGGTTATTAGAGACAATCAAAAACAGGAGCTCCTCACTTCGCAATTGGTTCCAGGAGATCGCATTGTTATCAAGTCTGGTAACAAAGTCCCCGCTGATACGAGAATCATGAACGCCTCCAACGACTTAAAATTTGACCAATCTATACTTACTGGTGAATCAAAGCCCGTGGAAGGTTCTACCTCTCCCGAACCAGTTGGATCCAACTATCTTGACGCCAAGTGTATTGCTCTGCAAGGATCCTATTGTATGATGGGATATGCCGAGGGTGTGGTTGTTTCTACCGGCGATAACACTGTATTTGGAAGCATCGCAAAAATGTCTTCAGCTCCCAAGCCTGGCCTCACCCCTATCCAGTGGGAGATCATGCGGTTTGTGATGATTTTGATTAGTATTGTCGTCACATTAATAATTGCGGTAATAATTACTTGGTAAGTTAACAGTAACACGCTCATCATCTTGATTATACTAACATTTTAGGGCTGTTTGGCTTCGAACAACGTACCCCGATTGGATCAATGTACAAACACTTATTGTGGACTGTGTCAGTGTTGCAGTGGCATTTATTCCTGAGGGGCTGCCTATTGCATTGACAATGTGCTTGACAATTACAGCCAATGCCATGTCTAAGCATAACGTTCTGTGCAAAAGTCTTTCAGTTGTTGAGACTTTGGGGTCCGTGAGTGTAATTTGCACCGACAAAACTGGTACGCTCACCAAGAATAAAATGATGGTCACTCATTTTTCTATTGGTGCCAAGCCTTATTCTGTTGAGTCTATCAAAGGTAGAGATATTTCTGCTGAAACCGGTCTTGCTGCTCTTCATACTGCATCAGCACTTTGCAACGCTGCTGACTTTGCGGAAATGCAGGGCAATGATAGCCAGGTTGAACGTACAGTTATTGGAGATGCTACCGACCAGGCTGCGCTCCGGTTTGCTGAGCTCATCAAACCCGTCAAAGATACAAGGTCATTGTGGAAAGTTATTTACGAACTTGCGTTTAACTCCAAAAACAAGTACATGATTCGGTTGGTTGAAGGCCAAACAAAGTCAGATGAGCTGACATTGCTGGTCAAAGGCGCGCCTGATATTTTGCTGCCAAAGTGTGAATTCATTATCAATGAGGAGAACAAGACTGAGGTTTTGACTAAGGAGAGGTTAGACGAGGTGATTGCCCTGCAGCGCAAGTGGTCTTTGGAGGGGCAGCGAGTAATTCTGCTGTCTCGCAAACAGATACCAAAGGAGTTATTAAACTTGGAAGACGTTCAGTCGAATGATTTTACTCTTTCGGTTCAGGATGACCTCAACTCTGGGGGTATGGTGTTGGTCGGTCTACTAGGAATAAGTGATCCGCTTAAAGATGAAATCCCTGAAGTAATTTCAACTTTGCACTCCGCTTCTATTCGAGTTTTCATGGTCACTGGTGACTACGAGCTTACTGCTGTATCAATTGCTCGTCAATGTGGACTCGTCACCTCCCGGACTGAAAATGTGCATACAATTGACAATTTGGACAAAGATTATCCTATCGAGATAAAGCGTGGTAGAAAGCCCAGCACTAAAGTTATTGAAGAAGCTCTTGTTATCAGTGGGCCGGCGATGATTGGACTGAACGATAACCAATGGGAGAATTTGACGCATTACAAGGAAATTGTTTTTGCACGCACTACGCCAGAGCAAAAGCTGAAAATTGTTAAGGAGTTGCAACACAGGAAACATGTTGTGGGCATGACTGGTGATGGTATCAACGACGCTCCATCTTTGAAGGCGGCAGATGTTGGTATTGCCATGGGAAACGGATCGGATGTTGCCATCGAGGCTTCTGATTTGGTCTTGCTGGATTCTTTTAGCTCAATTATTCAAGCGCTAATATATGGAAGATTGGTGTTTGATAACTTGAAAAAGACCATCATCTACTTGATCCCTGCTGGTACTTACAGTGAGATCTTTCCTGTTCTGTTCAATATATTTTTGGGTCTCCCTCAGGTCTTGTCTTCATTTCTCATGATTATTATCTGCTGTCTGTCCGACTGTGCTGGTGCAATTACCATGGCATTCGAAACCCCGGAGAAGGACTTGCTCAAGCGTCTTCCACGATCGGTGAGCGGCGAGCGTCTGGTCAACTTGAATCTCATTTTTCATGCATACATTTTCTTGGGAACAATGGAATGTTTGTGTTCAATGTCAATGGCGTTTTGGTATCTCGAGCGAAAGGGAGTCAAGTTCAGTTACTTGGTCTTGAAATTTGGAAAGGCTCCTTCATTTATCGACCCAGATTTTCTGACCGAAGCCAAAAATCGAGCCTCATCCATTTACTTTGTGACGCTTGTTATCATGCAAATGTTTAATCTCATGGCTACACGAACTCGTCACTTGAGCATTTTTCAACACCCTCCCTTTTTTAACAAAAAGACGTCCAACTGGCGGCAGCTTGGTGCCATTGTGTTTGCTTTTTGCACCATTTTTTTCTTCTGTTACATTCCGTGGTTTCAGACGGTACTTGGATCAACGACAGTGCCTGTTGAATACTTTTTTCTTCCTGTGGCGTTTGGCTGCGGTTTACTCTGCATAGAAGAACTGCGAAAGCTTATAGTGCGGCAGTATCCGAAGTCTTTGATTGCTAAGATGGCGTGGTAAAAGGGTCTCAAGACTTGCTTAAGTAACGATGCCGATGTCTTCCATAGCTTAGATTTTACCTTAGACTACAATTATAAAAACAATAAAATATGTGAAGAGTGTTAACAAAGTAGAGTCTATAGGATTACTGCCTGTGGATGGCTTCAAAATTTAAAATCTATACTGGCCAATAGGAAATTGACTTTGTTTTATAGGCCGTGCCAAGCATTCAGGGTCCGTTTGGACAAACAATTTGATCCAGAATGAAGTTTGGATTACTCCGAAAGCAAAATTGTGCTTAATTTATGACATTAGGTAGCCACGTCTAAATCTCGAGTTAAGAATGTTAACTAGAGGTCTCATGTTTTCCTAGGGCTAGCTTTTTTCACCTAAACTTTTCACCAAATACAGTAGCCTAAGTACCCCAAAAAAGTTAACAACAGTATAAGGGTCTTGAATTACTCGTAAAGAAGAGCTACAGTAATTAAGACTTTAGGAGAATTCGCATATTTGTTGCAAGAGCTCGAGATCTGGAGAGCAATATTAACTGCGCAATTGAAACACCCTGGAGTAAAAGCCTCGGCTAAGCGCATGATCAAACACTCATACGGAAAAGAGGCCGCCATCATTAGGGCAGTCGGTAAAGGGGCCACACAAGGTATTCTAGGGGCAGGTAAAGAAAGGAAAGAAGCATGCGCAAGCTCTGGCGTTGGAGAATCAGGGGTCCTCAGTATCAGGCAGCAGGTGGTCATTAGAACCATGGCTCTACCCGCTCGAACTTAGGGTATCTTCCATGTTCACAGCAGCAGAAGAAATTGATGCATTACGATCAGTGCCAAATGACCCACAGGACAATTGAAGTTAGAGAGCATCAAGACGGTAGAAATGAAAAAGCATTTGAACGTGTCATTTAGATCCAGGCGTGTTTCTAGATTATGCACACGGAGTTGGCATAGTTATGCACGATTAAATATACAGTACTGTATTTAGAGAATACAGCTGTGCTTTACTACCCTATACCTGTAGGCTTCCCGAGTCACGGGCCGAGTGCGCGCCGACGTGAAATCTGTGAAAATTATTGGTCATTTTCGGACCGTTTCGGTACCCCACATTGACCACAGAGTCTCGCGCAGACTCTACGTAATGGTTCTACTCAAAGTTAACTCAAAGTTAACCAGCAAAACCCCTCATCGATATATCTCATCGCACACGTACGAACCGGCAAATAATTATAACCTTCTTTTCCCTTCGCGTAAACAGTTCTTAACACAATGGCCCACGGGCTCATTGATCTGTGCCGCCCCCACAAGGACCCCTCGGGAATGCTGTTCCTCTGCACTGGACGGAACCCCACAAGCGACCCTCAGGAACGGCTGGTCAGCTTGTGTATAAATATCAAGCGAAATTGCCATTGAATCTGATCATCACCATCATCTTCTTCTTCGAACTCATCATATTCTACTTTATACAACATGTCTGCCGAACTAAAAGCCAAAGCCGTTGAGGTCTATAAAAATGTCAAGGACCTCAATCCTAATCATACACCCGCTCAAACCAAAGCAGTCAAAGGTGTGATTGAGCTCTTCCTGTCCATTTTTGTGTTTCCCGAATTTGAGAACGCCAAAAAGTTGCTGAGCCCTCACTACAAGCAGCACAATCCTTATCTTGGAGACGGCATTGAGTCGCCTCTTCAATTTGCAACTTGGAGACGTTCCCAGGCCAAGGAGGTGGTTGGATACGATGGCCCTCCAGACCTTATTTTCCACCGCATCACCATTGACGGTGACTTGCTGTTTGTTCACTTGGAATGGGTCAACTACCCTGGTGACAAGCCAATCAACATTATGGACCTTCTGAGATGGAACGGTCACCAGTTCACGGAGCACTGGGATGCCAACCAGATTGTTCCTGATGAATCCGAGCTCAAGAATCACAATGGAGTTTTTGCATGAGCTGTAGCTAGACTCAAGACAGTATTTCAATGTTTTTTAAGTGCAATTTTAAGAACCTCATGTTACGTCAGCGTAAGGCGGGGAAGATGTCATTTTACTTTTATTCCTAGGAGCTCCTCCATCACTCACGACAATATATACCGGTAGACCTGCTTAATATACTCCACAAGCCTAGATTTAAATACTACAATGCTCTCTCAACCCAAAGATTACATCTGTGACGTGTGTCACTACATATTCAAACGTTCTGAGCATCTTGTTCGGCATCATCGATCACGTAGGTTACCTGTGCAGACCATTCTCCGCTTGCAAAACTAATTCCTCAGACACTCTAGAACGACCATATGGGTGCGAAAAGTGCGGCACAAAATTTACAAGGAAGTAAGTACGGGAGTTTCCACCCTATTTTATTTTGGTTTTTTATTTCTTTCATTTAGGACATGTCTAATTGGCTTTAGGGATTTGGTAGTCCGTCATCTCCGCACTTGTAACGGCATTCCGTCGAGGAAGAAACGCAATTCCTTGGCTCATAGGCCCGCTGTGGTTACATCTATTGTTCCACCTGTAGCGCCATCTGTGATTTCTTCTGTGATGCCATTTTCTGACCAAAAGCTTTTGCCAAATCCTCCGCAGCCTTCCCCATACAGGGATATGTTTACGATCTTGGGTACGCCTGGAAGCAGTAAGGAACAAGCCTATTGTCAGCCACAATCACAATCACAATCGCAATCGCAATCGAAATCACAATCACAATCACAATCACAGTTGTACCCACAGATAAGGAGTACGAATACCATATCAGACGATGTTATCCATCCCTTGCTTCTTATGCAAACGGATTGACAGTAAGCTCTGTGAGTATTCTACATTTCCTCGACCTTCGAGGTTTAGAGGCTCGGACTGAAATAATATCACATGTATACAGTATGCCATGAAATGGGCGCGACGGCTGGTGAGATGCCTTTATCTTGTCATGTTTGAGAGATTCTTTTTTCCCTTTTAATCAAGCACTCGTGTTGGAGGTACACGCGCGCGCTGTTACAGGTTGAGTTAACTGGTTGAAGTTGAGTAGACTAAATAGTTGACCTGATATCTTACAAATTGTTAACTAGGATCCTATCAAGATATCGATGGAGAGACATCAGTCCTCGGATACAAACCGCTTGACAAAATGTCTCGCCTATTATAAATAAAATACCGGTAAATATTATTTCAAACCACCACTTACGGGCACCTGGATCGCTTAAAAACCTGCGTAGTCTACTCAGGAACTTCAGGGACTGGTTGAGCGCGGAACTAGCCTCAGCTAGGAGTAGGTGGCCAGCTAGTTGTGTATCAGTACTTGGTGGCAGCTGTGAGTATGGCCAGGCTAGTTGATGAGCCAGCAGGAGCAGTGATTGAAAATTGTACATTATCTATACACCTAGAATCACTTGATACTGAAAACTAATAAAACTAGCACCATCATACCAGTCCAACACTAGGAATGTTTAAGAGCAGCAGATAACCTCTCTGACAAGAACCTTGCGCGACCACTGACCGTAGATAGTTAACTAGTCTAATCGATGTCCGCACATCTACTTGACAAATAACACAACAACAGGACTTCAAATGATGGTCCACATCACCTTGACGACGTTCACGCAAATTCAATAGCATCAGCGCTGAAGAGCAGTAAGAATCTGACAACCACGGTTGAATACGACTCTGACTGCTACTTGACATGGCAACCTCAAGTGAAAAAAGAAAGAATAAAGGCAGCAGCACGCATAGTAAAAGTCAGCTGGATGCTACCAACAATCTGACTCATGAAAAGCCTTTTACCAACTTCGATCGATTCCCGCAGAATGGGTGTCGATATGCTCCAACAGACATGGCAGTAATTTACAACGATAATAGTATCGACGTTGAAGCCAGGACTGGCAGCACTCGAAGAGCAGAAAAACAGAAGAATCTCAGTCAATGACCGAGGCACTAACTATTGGCGGGCGGTATTCCAAGCGAGAGCCGAAAATAGCAGCAGTTTTATAGTTCAGAGCCGTAGCACTTTGATTTGCAGAGAACGCCAAGAGCCGAGCTGACGAGTAACTACGTTACCAGTGACATTCAAGTAGTGGGTGCAGCGTTATTACTGTTGAAGAGAGAATCAGGTGCATATTAATTATTTATCGATGCCATAACAAAGGTGCGGAAAAGACCATGCGACGTTAAAAAGTGGTGGCAGCCTGAGGAGTGAAGTTCGAGTATGGAGCAGCAATAGACCGATTGAAGATTGGTTGACCACAGCACTGATTGGAGAGAGCAGCACAACACTTGAGAGCAACTTGATGGCCGCAGAGAGGTTTTTATCGACAAACAGTGGTTCAAGAGTTGCGAGCCAGTAGCTGTGCAACAAAGGGGCTCCGAGTACTGCAGCTTTGTTTCTGGCGTATTGGTCATTAGCAGTAATGTTGAAGAGTAGACGAAGAGTGATTGACGATAACAGACTGCTCAAAGAGCGGCGAACATCAAGCTTGACCTCTCGACAGATCGCAAGGTGAGTGGTTTGATTGATGGCTGTAGCGAATAGTGACTAACATGACACCAATCGAGCTTCCAAGAGCAGCAACTCTGAGTAACTCTGGTGCAACTCGGTGACGGACGGCCGAGTGCTAGGAGTTGAAGAGCTGATAACAGCGTTGTAGTTATTGTAAGCCTGAAACTGGTTAAGGGTAATAAAGTCAGTAGGTGTAGCAGCGGTATGTACGTATAATTAATGACGGCAGTACTGTTTGTTGCAGGGCTCTGTGAGCAACAGCCGCAAAGCTGGATATCGACAGCCAATACCTACGATGCACAGACGATCTGGTATTGGCCAAACAGTAGCAACAATTAAGGACAGAATCGCCCAAATTCAGAGTCTCTGATATGATTTCCGTATCAACCGATTGGCACCAAGTGTCTTAGAAGAGTAGCAACCAATTATGACTGTAGTGTCAACCAATTGGCAGCAAGTGTCATAGACTAGCCACAGACACAGCATTGAGAAGAAGGGCAAATAAGTGATTTATTAAGGAGTAATGACGTTGAAGGTTGAATTTTTGACAGCACACCAGATCAGCGGCAATCTAAATGATGAGTGCAACAGAATGGCACGCACAGCCTGACAAAAGAGCAGGAAATATCATTAGAAGTCAAAGGACCATGATGACAGGACCTTGTAGACTCGTCAAGAAGAGAAAGGGTCACACTGAGCAGTGAAGTAAACCCTCTAACACCAGAATTCTAGCGAAATTAGCAATTTCAAAATGCAAAACTTGGAAAATGCGAGCGCGGTGAAAAATTAGCACACGTGTAGCTACATGGAGAAAGTCGAAGAAAAAAGCAACTAGGAAGAGGTCTCACTACGTAAAGAGGCCGAAAATTTTGAGATACAAAAGGAATGGAGATTCCTGAAATTCTAACTTCACCTGTGCAATTGTTAACTTCATCACTACTTCACCTTAAGATGCTTCAAGAATTGCCAACAAAAATTTTGGAAATTATTCTACAGCACGTCGTGTTTCCTGCCACCTACTTGGATTGTGATGACGATTGCTTTTGGGATGTGCAAGATGGGCTCCGTCTCTCCGCAACTTGTCGTTCTCTCCGAGCGGCCCTCACTCCAACGTTGTGGCGGTGTTTCAGCGTCAATATGATAGATGAAGTTTATGAACAACGTTATTCTCCGAAAAGCTATAGCCTTCTATCCAGGCCAAGGGGGCCTGCCTCTAAGTGGCCTCTTCAATTTATCAAGTCCTGGTGGAAACCAAAAGACGTTTTGACGCTCAATAACTCAATTAACCCTAGCATTGGTGACCACGTCATATCGTTTTCAAGCCAGCTGCTGTCCAGCTCCTTTGACCCTGCTTTGAGTTATGTGAAAATTTTTAGAATCGATGAACTGTCCTCGAGTGTTTTTCGCCTTAGGGATGGAACTATTCAAAGTAATAGAGATGGAAGCAACTTGACCCTAAGGAATTACTTTTTCGCAATAAGCCTCGTGAATCCACAAACTCTGCCTTCATTAGAAGACCTGGACTTCCATATTTGCCTGTCTCCCATGACGGAAGAAGAACATAAAAAACTTGGCCGAATGTTGGGGACTTTTAGAAAAAAGATAAACCTAAGCCTGACTGTAGTCAGTTCCGAGTTCAGAAGGTCCGTAATCGAATCTACACGTTCTCTCGGCCTATGTCAATTCATGGTGAATCTCGATTTTGCACACTGTTCTCCCACGCCAAGACCTTCTCCAGGCAATTACGGTCCAGATCTCGTGAATTTGCGAGGACTTTCCATTCGTCATTCGGATTGGGACGCATTGATGGGAAGTTCTTTAGAATTGCGTAAAGAGCTGCACATATCATATTTGGACTTATGGAGCTCGAGACCTGAGATAGAATCTAGCGGCTTGCCACTGAACTGGATCCCACCAACTGTCAAGGCTTTGAGATTTAGTCCTGATTTCGCAAGGCTGCCAGAGGACGAAAAAGACCTGTACGAAATTTTTGACAGCGTCACTTCTCTCACAATAAGCAATAAAAATTATGATGCACATGTATGGGCTGACCACGAGCAACGCAGACTTTACTTCCGCAATTTAGCGGAGCTCTATGTTGCTGACGATAGTGACACTGAGAATGAGATGGCCGTTCATTTGGTCCACAAACTCTTACAGTCTAACAAAAAATTAGTGACTTTGAGCATCGAGTTCATCCGTGAACGGGATTACGAAATTATAATGAACGATCTCGATCAAGTCGAAAACCTGAAGTTTTGTTTAGGTGATTCGTCTGTGACCTATCCACTCTCCCCTTCAACCATTTCTAATGCAATGACAAATTGGGGACGCAATCTCCGCAAACTTAGTTATGAAATCAGGACTTATGCGGTCCCTCTGGTTTCGCCCATTGAATATATCAACTACAGCCAATTTCGACATCACGTCTTGGATCACCCAAAGCTTCTGTTCAATGCTATACACTTTTGTATTAGAACGCCCGTCTGTGTCGGATTTGACGTGACACAAAAGCTCATTTTTGGTGATACATTTGAGAAGTCTTCAGATAGCAAACATTTCAAGCTCGAAGACTTCTGTGAATATGCTGATACAACGGATTTCTACAACGCACGGCTGGAAGATATTTGTGATACATATGAAACCACAAAACTTTTAGTGTTTATGGATTTTACTAAATGGAGGGCCTTAGTTGAGAGAATAAGATAATGTTCCTGGTGGAGATGTTTATCAAGCAAGAGGCTAAAATTTAAGGGAAATGCCAATACGGTAATTCTTGAGGCTAACTGATAGTTCACAGCTTGCCAAATTCACTTCTTGTACTAGACTAGATGTGAGCGCCCAAACCGTCCAGTTCTATTCGCGATTCCCATTAGACGCACGATCCTTCCATTTGAAGTAGGTGTATATTGATGTAGGTGGAATGGACTAGATCCGAGGGAGAGGAGGACTATCTGTTGGAATGTACTGTATACTGTGCTGGTCTAAAATTAATAACTTATTCACCAACAACACAACAAGGAGACTGTTAGAATATCGGGATTAGGGTTCAAGCACCACCACCACTTTTATATTAATTGTGTGTGGTGGAGATGCTTTTCTCTCCTTACCGTTATTCTTGTTATCGTTACTTGACGTACTGTTTGATTCCACGAGCCGAGCTAACAGTCTGCTCATATACAGATCATTACCGTTAGCCTTTCACCTAGTTCATCGTACTTAAA
>JAJMKT010000081.1:0-12322 GCA_030563985.1 Geotrichum restrictum | reverse complement strand
GACGTCGTAAGCACTTGAGAATCTTGAGATTAAAACAATAACAAAGAAAGACAACTTTGAAACAGTTTTAACTACAGTATAGTAAATTGGGGTGAAAAAAGTTTAAATTTCTTCAGGCTTGGATAGTAATAAAAAAGACATCTGAAAAAGGACAATTTGAGAAGTTAGGCTACGCGTACGACAGTTGCAGCGCGCTGTATGCATCGACTTCTCTCTTACAACCCGTAGACGAACTCTGTTGCGAATGTAATCTCCATCCATGACGCGAATCACAACTATGGTGAGGGTATGTGCGCCAGTGCGAAGTGGAGCTCCCTCTGTTTACTATAATTACTGACTTGGCTACAGCAGGTATAGACGGGGTTAAACATACCCCAGGTATACCTTCCATAGTGTCCATCACCCACCCTTCGCATCTGTGTTCCAACATGAATTGTATGTAGCTTCCATTTGGCGGCGACGGTTTACGACCGCTACTTCCATTTGACGGTGACGATGGCTGTTGGAAATCGCTACTTCTAGCACGGGCCGCTTGGACATCATGGCTTGTGTATGACAACGTGGAGGTGAGTTTTGTTGCTATATATGTTGTAATTCGGCAGAATCTCCAGTATATCCAGCAGGCAGAAATCTCCAGTGTGTTCAACTTTTACAACAACCAAGCGTGTTAAACCTAATAAACCCAAGGGTGTTAACCCGAATAACGCCGCCAGTACTATAAAAAGGAGATTCATTATGGAATACCGATAGGTGTAATTGAAAGAACTTGGAGTTAGAAGGAAGAGACCAAGTCCACCAAGGACAACACTGAAGAATCCAAGTCCACCAGGAAAACCCCGACACCATCGCTGAAGTTACATCTCTGAGGTTGCCAACACCGGCAGACTCATTGTCAAAGGGCAAGAATAAGGTTACCAGTCTACAACATGAATAAAGAGCCAGCTATGAGAGTATCTGGATGGTCCCCACGTCACGTCTGCAAATGTCGATCTCTCTGGTCCAGCACTTGGACTCGTTGAGGTGCATACTGGATTTCGTTATTGCTAAAGACTCCTGTGCCATGTCCAAGATGTCTGCACGCTTAGACAACACGTAGACGTCATGTAATGTTGCTGGATTTCGTTCCATCTGGTGAATCCGTTTCTACAGACGATACTGCAGCGAGGTCTGCTGACATGATCACAGCGCTCTGGCTCCCCGAGCCTGCTAACCTTTCCAATAAGGCCTTGCAGCTCAAGCCCCGTCGAGCTCCTCCAAAGCGCCCTCGCGATTCTCGTCAACTGGCCAGTGCTGCTACCAAAGACCACTCTGAAACTGGAGCAACTCACTCTTCGTTTTCTCGTTTGACGCCTTCAGGCTCTGGCGCGATTCAAGTTTCCAAACTATTGAATTGATTCCCTTTAAACTAATTATTTCCCTGGGTATAAAGGCGAGCCTTTTTCCCCCTACTGTTTAAACGGTTCCCAAACATATCTTCATCTCACGCCTGCTACCTAAAGTGGCTCGCTCTTCATCTTTTGCTATTTTTCCAGCTTCAAGCTATTCTTTCTGCTCCTTTCAGCTTCTTCAACGTCTAAGCTATTTTGATTGTGTTCATACACATAAGGACTTTACTTTTACTTTCTTATATTTCGCTTCTCACACAACTCCAAGCATTTGCTCCTCCAGCAATTATCACTTGTTCTACAAGTCATTTGAATATCACTTTCGAATCACTTCACTCGCAGTTCAACACACAGGTAAGCTTTTAAGCATTTCAACAATTTTATACAAAGAAAATCATTAAAATTATAGTGCTATACTTTATACGCAGCCCATGCAGAGCTTGGTCTCACGCAATAGTCTGGAGACCCTGGTACAATAGCTATATAAAGTAGTTTGTGTTCCTTAGTTTAAACAAAAAGACGAACGAAAAGATATATTCCATAATGAACCCCCTTTCTATAGTACTGGTGGCGCTATTAGCTTTAACACGCTTGGTTGTCATAAACGCTGAGTACACTGGAGATGCTGCTGTATTACAGCTTACAACAATGAGCGACTTAGTCACGGAGTTCAACGCTAACTACAACCTCACACTTACGTTCTTTTATTCCCAGCAATCAGGGTTCAGCTTCTATTTCCCTGACGGCGATATACCTGATGAACAAACTCAGATCCATATAATGGAATTATGGGAGGACAGTCTCGATAGCGTCGATCCATTATTCACCAGGACAATGACGTATGGCCGGACATTAACTACTGCATTATTCGGCACTTTGACAGACGTGGTCTACAGACATGACGGAGGCCTGGTAGAACCGTCACGAGTTATTACTATCATTCCTCAAAGCATTAGTATTGGCGCGGACTACAACCCTTATAATAGGTTGAATCATTTCATATATACCGGTACAGCAACAAGACTCTCCTCCACGTCGACATACACAAGCCGTAATGTCCAAGCGACTCATGCTGGAAGTAGCGAGTGGCACTGCCCACAGTATGTCGGCTGTCGAATGGTGACTACATACGCTTCCAGCCCGAATACATGCTAAGGTGGTCGATGGCAAGTATACAACAGACAGTAATGGATGTTTGTTATGATTCATGTTGAGAATGAGTTTGGAATTATAAAGAGTTTAATTAAAACATCTTGCTAATTTTGTTAACTTAAGCAATTTCTCCTGTCACAGATATAACAATCCTATTACATTAAATTGCATTTTATTTGAAGTCTTTGGGACCCCTAATCGTGGTTTTGTTAATGTATTTACTTTGCCAAATTCGAGTTTGTGAGGTATGGTGAAGAGAGAAACCTCACTATCACTGAGAAAACCATTAAAGTAAAAATGGTGGAGTTGTTAATACAAGGATTTGTGGACTTGGTTTTTTATTTTTTTTCAGAAGGTTTGTTTGACAGGTCTGCGTTGTTTAGATTACAATGAACTAGGCGAAAGGCTAACTGTAATGATCTGTATATGAGCAGACGGTTGGCTCGGCTCGTGGAATCAAACAGTACGTCAAGTAACGATAACAAGAATAACGGTAAGGAGAGAAAAGCATCTCCGTTACACACAATCAATATAAAAGTGGTAGTGGTGTTTAAACCCCAATCCACCGATATTCTAACATGCGTAACTGCGTAAATGCACGACTATTTAAAAGCTTATTGTTTCTTGTAGACCAGACGATCGATTGTTTGGACGTAATGCGATTATTTTTACACGAATAAATATCAAGACTGAATAAGAGTTCAAATTGAATCAGTAATAAATGAGAGAAGATCTTTCGCAGCGGCCTGTTTTGTGAAGATTTTGTCGGTCTCTTTTGTACCAATCATATTTTATGTCAAGGCATCTATATACCGGTAATGTTTGATCTAGGCGTATATTGAACAAGGTGAATGGACTGTAAAGGGAGGGGAACAATGAATAGCTAAACGCACTCCGAGTAGTAAAAATGAGCTATAGCCTGGCTGCGCTACTTGAAGGAAAACAATTCGGATTATGCCACTACGGAAGTAGTTGATCAAGCATGGATTCCGGCGGATGGCGTTGTCATTGGTCTCATGCCCTCCGTGGTGGATCAATCACTTGCTGATGTCACCGCTATCCCTATTTCTGCAGACCATAATTCTGAAATTGACAACCCTCATCGGACTCGTCCTGCTGTTGAAGAATCTGTCGTAGTGCACCATCGATCCACTCAGATTGAGCTTGATGCCATTAGAGAAACCATGAAGAAAGATTTAGCCGCAATCCTCGCTTCAAGTGTTTTTTTTGTTTAAGACCTCATCATGAGAAGAGAGGCAATAAGTTCCTCCACTTTCTATTTTCGCCAGCACCCTGCCTTGTCTGGCCTGGATGTGCAAGGCCTGCAAGATCTAATGGAATCTGATGATATCGACACCATATTCTGACTACTAAATGGAGCAGCGCGCCAAGCAAATGTTTTGGGAGGCACACTCCCCTTCTGGGCTAAAAGACTGTCTGATGATTTGATCTGTGTGCGATTTCTGGCGGTCTCCATTCCGAGGCTTCTCCCTTATCCATCGCAATAAGCTTTGCTGATATGCAGTGGGATGACGGTCGACCTACACAAACATATTCCTGCCTAGCTACGAAAAATTCACGCTCCGGGCCGTAATGCCTGTACTGAAACTGAAAAAAAGCATACTGGTGCGCAAAATGGTTTAAGATCACCCACGCGTCTGTGCTTATTGGTTGCATATCAGGTTTCAACTGTTTATGAAACACGTTTTAATGCCGGTCGCGTAGCCAGAGGCTCCTGTCATACCCATATGATGGCTTGGGACCGGTATGGGCACCCTATGAGAATGGTGCTCCTCCAATCGGCAAGACTAAAGAATGGTATACCGCAATAGTCCGATATTGGAGTGGCAAGATCTCCGCCGTACATCCTAACCCCATTCGCGCTCATTCTGGCCCTGCTCATGCTTCTGCTGAAATGTCTACCCTTAATTTCCTGAAGAACACTGTTGACGACATGGGCAGTGTTATGAATTGCTTCCAGATGCATGCTGAGTGCCCTCGTCCCGTACGCGAGCGAAAGAAAAAAAAATTTACCGGCGCGCTACTGTTTGTAGGTTTTACTTTGGCCAGCCTAATAAGAGAAAGTTGCGCACCGAGGCGGTCGCGAACAGAGCCTGGATCACAGAACTCTGTGATTCCAAAAAGGCCTTGAGTCTGTGAAACTGGGCTCCGGATTTATCGACATATCATACAGCTGGGTTACTCATAGTGTCAAACCCATGATTACTTAAAATTAGATCCCCAGCGGTGAAATAATACAATTGCTATGGGACAGGAAGCAAGAACCATTGACCCTTTCACCCTTCCCAGTCTATTGCCTCAACAACGCGTGCTTTACGATGCATTGGTGAACCACTGTCACTCTTACTTAACCAACAAGGTCCCTCCTCCAACTATGTATAAATCTTGAGGCGCGGGTAGTGGAAAGACTACTGTTATTATGATGGCCTGCCTCAAGATTGCTGAAATAGCTGTTGCCGCTGGAAAACCTGATCCCGTTGTACTATGCGCTTCCACTGGTGTGGCTACTCATCTGTTTATGAGTAGAGCTTTACACAGTGTGTGTTTAAATTACCTGTTCCTTCTGCCAGCAACGATTTTAGTCTTCGAGCTACCTTCAATAATAAGTTACCGGTATATCCCATTATTGACGAAAAGTCTATGGTTGGCTTGGCTGAATTAAAAAAGCCGACGACCACGAATGTCGTTCTAGCTGGAGTCTTCTTTCAGCTTCCGCTTGTCTGTAGGACCCCATTTTTTGCTGCTCTTCATTTAAGAAATGACGACATGGCTAGCACAGACGTCTGTTTATCTCTAAATACCACTATGCCCTCAGGTAGCCCAATGAGACAGCAAGGGGTTGACCTTTAGCTATTCAGTTCGGGGACACCCTTTCCCAGCCACGGGCACTTGAAATTCCTTCTTACTCGCACTGCACATGTATAGTCAACAGTCTGGCTTTAGTGACCCCTTCAAAGACGCTTTCCACATCGTCTATACTCGACACCCGAAATAACAGTTGTCATAGACCTCTTACCCTGAACACGATAAGCAGATAACAGTACAAGGAAAATTCATAGCTATATATATAGTATATAGCGCAAATGCATGTTCACAAAGGTAATCCACAAGCTGGGCTAGACTAAGTGCTTGGTTCGTAGTAAGGTCTATTCGGAAATTGGTCATAATGCCAGATAGAGCGAGTTGCAGTTAATGTGATGAAAACCGTTTACAAAGAATTCGTCGTCAACAAGGGTTTCATAAAAGAAGGAAAAAATTGAAGGGGACTAATCTGCTAGAGCACAATAGGTAGCTTACAGTAAGATGATTCGGCTCGTCTTGATATCAAATTAATGGAGGTTACTTTAAAACCTTGTTACATTTATGCCAGAAGCTTGCTAAATTACCGAGAAGGGTTCCTTTGAAAACTTTGACAGTTCTCGGTCTCATGTAGCCTAATTCGTTGTGAGATAATTACCTGTTGCGATATCGATTACAAAACTAAAGTGATTTTACGAGAGAAGGAATACCTGGCGTATTGGATTAGTCTACTTTAAATGACAGTGGTTCATGGGTAACTTTGTATTTGGATCACATTATTTCCTGTGTGTGCAGACCCCTTAATGCATAGTCTAGCTACTGACACGAAATTGTAATGATATCATGTCGGAATCAGAACGTCTAGTTGGTCGACTAGCACAGCTGTGATTGTACTTGCATTATGACTCAGGAGATTATACCGCGTATCTTTCCAAAACCTTGAGTATGGCTTCAAGTGGCCGTGGTTCAATGAGCCAGAGAACGTACACCTAATAGATAATTTGGTATGGGAACATCTGAACGCTTACAGTATACACATACTATACAGTATACTGGAATAACATTAGATTCATCAGTAGATTACATTGAAATATCTCCTTCCATGGAGCTTGCGGGATATGGTCAAACCAAATAATCAGTGTTTAGGTAAAGTCTTAGACAGATATCTCTACCTAGAGTCCTAGACTAGTACCAACAGCCGCCTTTAACGAGCTTTTTTGTAGCTACCAAGTGTAGCTACCAAGCAGCTGTCATGTGAAAAAGATTACTGCAGGCGTGGATTTGTCCACCCTTTACATGCATTGTGGTGCCTTCGAATCAGGATTGGTATACTGGTATATGGATGCGAAGGGAGTCAAGGAATAAGGAACACCCTTTAACCCATATTTTGGCTTTTGTTGTAGCATATATTGCTGCAGTTTAGATCTTCTCTCATATCGCTTAGACTGATAATATAACACCAACCAGACGTCCAGCGGAAGTAAAAGTGATTTATACTAGTATATTTGGTGAGAGTGGTGTTACAACAACACTAGGTGACGGGGGTCAGATCAGACACCCCGAGCACATTTACGTGCACAACATACTTTCAATTCGACCTGTGCTCGGTCATTTCAAGAGCAAGTTAGCCCTGTATATTACATGTGAAGTGTGTAGACTGTAGTCACTACACTACACGACGTTTGCTCTGAGCCCTAGGTTGAACAGGTCTACTTGGGTTTTTTGCAAAGGGAGCTAAGTTTCACGCCCTTGCCGGCAGAACCTAAGCGAGGGTGAAAATGATAATAATAATGAGAAGCGCATAAGTAGAATAAAATTTGGGTCACAAACATGAACCTAGCTATTCCTTTTATTTTCATACATGCGTACAGTAGCTGTCAATGTGAATTCTAAATTATACGTAATGCCTGAAGTCTGTCTCTGAGGATTGGGATGAGAAGGTCCGCATGCGTCTGTTTGCCATATGCCTGCCCTTCATTTCAATTACAAAAGCCACTGAGCTACTGAGCTACTTCCTCAGGTAGTTACTTGTTCACACGGTTGCCAGTGCGTGGTTGAGGTTAAAGGTGTTCTCTTGAGAGGTTAATGAAGCTGGGTAGTAGTGTTCACTGAAGGTCAATCCACGACAACAAAGTCTGAGCTTAATAGCATTTGTAAACAAACGTCAGCTATAACGTTGAGTAGTCGACTGACCTGACACCGTTACTCGCGTGGACTGGCGCTGACACTGGAGTCAATTCATTCATTCATCGCTATATGGTAGAAATAAGACTTACGACTTGAACCCAAGTAATCCCAATTAAAATTACAGCAATCAGGTCAGCGCTTTTTCGCTTTTTCGCTTTTTGCTCCTGCTGCATCCTCCTTAATTTTCCTTAATTTTCCTTAATTCGTTGTTTTTATTTTTGTAATTTTCTATTTCGTTTTTTTTTTTTCGTCCTCTCTGACCTCCCCCATTTAATCTCTTCTCACTCAAATTTCCCACCTCCCCCCCCTCTTCACCTTCATCTACTAGATAGGCATGGCAATATAATATGAGTGCCAGCATTACTGAAGCTGACGCCGGCCTGTCGCTGCCAAATGGCTCAAAGCCTTCGCTACTCAAGATTCGAACCATCGACTCTCCATCCCCACAGCAATCACAACATCAATCGCAAATCCCTGTGTCGCCAGCTCTCAGCATCAGTTCTTCTTATAGTCCACGTAGTCCGCCACAAAGTGACACGTCGAACATTCGTCAGATGGATTTATCGCCTTCGCAAGACCAGCATTGCGCCCCTTCTCCACCTTCTCCGTCTACTCACAACTCAAAAACCTCTCCAAGCATCGCTAAAGGCAATACAACCTTTTTCAAGGAATCCGTTTCCCCCATTTCCGAATTCCACGACTCTCTCACATCGCTCGACTCCCTGGAGATCATCAATAGCCCTCTTAAGCCCATGCTAGATCTCCCTCATCTCACGGATATGGATGCAAAAGACAGCCCAGTTGTCTCTCCTATTTCAGTATCATCTGGCGATGGCAACAGCATACTATCAAACATTTTGCCAGCGTCAGGCTCCCTTCATGATACCGCACCAACCGCACAATCTCCCCAACTGGGCGCCAATGTACTGAAGCCTCCTCTTCCCATTTTGAGCACTACGAAGCTTTATGAATCCGAAGAATTTTACCCTCAGCCTGAATCATCAACAACAAGCTTAGGCGACCTTCCCGCGCCCGAAATCTATCAATTGACAACGGCTTCCTCTTCCAATTCTTTGTTGCCTTCTCTTACTGTGGCCGATCGTCCTGATACACTGCTTGACGATAAGGCATCGCCACTTGCTGTCTCCATTCCTCCCAGATCGGCTGACCATGAAACCCCTTCCAGCACTCTTTTGAACCCTCGCACTAGAAATGGCAAGCCCGCCTCACTGACCCTCATTTCTCCCGCTTCTGACGCTTACATAAATGTGGCTACTCCTCTTCTCTCGGCAAACAGGGACAGCATCAAGCAAATCGACCTACTTTCGAACGTGAACAGATCTTCTTCGGCACCCTCTACACCAGCTCCTCCATTTTCAAAAGCCCTGTTTGAAAGAGGCAAAGATGGTGCGAAAGTTGCTAGCCCCTTGAGCCCAGTATATCCGTCTTTTGACAATTGCACTTTCAATGAACTAAAACACACTCTCAGCGAAAAGCTGATACAGCTTTCACAAGTTCAATCCCAAAACGCGCAGCTGTGGACTCTCGTAAATAAGCAAAGAACAATGATTTTTGATCTCCAGAAAGATCTCGATGGAGCTGTGGATCAAAATGAAAAATACAGGTCGATGCTAGCCAAGTTTCAATCTGACACGCCTATTTCTAGTCCAATTGTCACCGACAACTCCCGTCAAGAGCCTCCTGTACACGTGGAAGTGGAAAATTCGAATACAAAAGTGGGACCCCATAATTTAGACACGGTCCAAAAGACGCGAGCGAACCCGCCTTCACCTATTACGATTTTGGCTTCAGGTGGGTCAACTCTGCATGATAAACCTTCCCCGGTCAGTTTGGTAAGATCTAGAAGAAGCGTCGACTCTGTGGCCAGGGCCTCTCTTGATTCGAAGCGAATGATTGAGAATGAAAGCGAACACTCCGATTCTCGACCGACAACTACCGAGTCAGCCAGCTACACAAGCTTGGCCTCGACAGTCTCACATATGTCTAGTAAAAGCGACACTTCACCATGGACTGGTGCCATTGTGGATCAAAAAGTCGCTGTGAAGAATACTTCCTCTTTCCTATCGCCGCCAAAGTCTTCATTCGATTTCAATACCGGTAGCATTCAACCTCAGCATAGTGTGATTTCAGTACGTTAATTACTGCATTTTTTACCTTCTTTTTTTTTTTTTTTTTTTTTTTTAACCTTTTTTGCTAACATTATAGGACGCTGTAACTCTAGCTGAACGCCCGTGGCCTAAATCCCCTAAGGTCCCTGAAGTGAAGGAGATCGTTTTATATGTCACGCCTGATGAGTTATCGTCTATTTGGCTCGATATCAGCACTCTCATTGGTAAGGTAAAGTCTTCGCAAAAGCGACGCGAGGACCCTGTTGTAATTTTCAGTGCTCTCGACAGGTCTAGTAAAAAGGAACTTTGGAAGGTTATAAAGGATTACACGTCTTTATCTACTTTGGATATCACGCTGAGATCTGCTCTCGGTGAAAGTAATTTCCCGAAACTTCCTGAGAGAGCTCTATTCCAGTCGCATGCCCCGTCTCGAGTCGATACTCGAAGAATGGCTTTGGAGACATATTTTTTTGATATTTTGAAAAGGACAAATCTCCCTCCTATTGCAGCTAAGGCTTTATGCGAATTCTTGTCGACAGATACCATTGACCCTATGGATGTTCCCGACATGCCTTCTCAGCGAGAAGGTTACTTGACGAAGCGCGGAAAGAAGATCCGAGGATGGAAAGTTCGATATTTCATTATTGAGGGTAACTTTTTGAACTATTATGAAAAACCTGGCGGAGAGTTACAAGGGTCAATTTATCTTATAGGTGCCAAAATTGGTCGACAAACAAGAACAGAGACGGATAATAATCCTACTGAAGATTCTCTTGAGAAAGAATTTCGCCATGCGTTTCTTCTCGTGGAACCTAAGAAGAAGGACCAAGTTCGCCATGTACTTTGCGCTGAAAGCGATCAAGACCGAGATTTATGGATTGATGCTTTGCTAGAAATCATTGCCCAACCCGCAAATACGCCTCCTCCGTTGCCTACAGCCGAGGTTGATAAAAAACCGAAAGACGTTGCTGTTGCCCAAGCTTCGCTAGCGCCACCTCCTATTCCTATCCCCCGTGAGACCCCGGCTATACCAAAACAACTGAACCGAAATAATAGACATTCCATCGCAGCTCCTTCTTCCTATAATGCTTTCCCCGATTCGCTGTCATTAATCCCACCTCCTCCTCCTCCTCTTAGCACTCAGCGCGTGAGACCTACGTTGAGCCCTTCAACCAACGATTTGCGCAAGTCATTTAGCTTGGAAGACGAGTATGACGGGCATAAGGACTTGAAAAAGCCCAAGAAAAAGGGGTTTTTTGCGGCGTTGCGCAGTCGCGGTAATAACTCGCACCCGCATGGTCATGGGCACAGCGCGTCGGCTTCCTTTCAGCCTGGGCTTGAGCGCTTTCAAGCGACTCCATACTCTGCCGTTGAGCAGAAATCACTTCCCCATGCGTATGCTGGAATGGTAAATCCGAACCCCAGTAAGCATGATTTAGCTGCTTTACAGGCGCTCGGCGCGTCTCTTGAGGAGGCGATTGTTTCTCAGGATACGCAGTTGCTTACGCCCGTAGATCCCACGCCAAAGTCACTCAGTCCTGAGCTGGGCAATACTTTACAGGGTAAAAGGGTGTTTGGAATTCCGTTGGCGAGTGCAATCGCTCTTTCGTCTAAGAGTGTACACCATTGCGTGGTTCCTTCTATTATTTACCGATGCATTGAGTTGTTGAAGGTGAGAGGCGCTGTTTTTGAGGAAGGTATTTTCCGGCTCAGTGGGTCGACGTCTACAATCCGAACGCTGAAAGAGCGATTCAACAATGAGTATGATGTGGATCTGGTTAATAGCGAGACTTATTACGACATGCATGCGGTTGCGGGGCTCTTGAAGCTATATCTACGAGAAATTCCGTCGCTTGTTTTGTCATCTTATCTGGCGCCAGAATTCCGAGACGCGGTCGACATTTCCAGCGTGCGTGAAAAGACTTTGAAACTAAAGTCTCTTGTGGGGGAATTGCCAAAGGAGAACCGGGATCTTCTCTGTGTGCTTTGCTCTTTGTTGACGGAGATCATTACGCATTCCGATGTGAATAAAATGAACCTTCGCAACGTGGGGATAGTGTTTGCGCCGACGCTGAATATCTCGGCATCGGTGCTGATTAATTTCTTGACGGACTTTGATGCTATTTTTGACGAGACGCCGTCGACGTCGAGATCTTCGAGTGAGAGGGATGAAGAGGGTGGGAGTGTGGCTGTGGCTGTACCCGTAAGTGGGTCAGAACCAAAAGCTGCCAGTACTGTTGCATTATCGACATCGTCGCCGTCACCGCCGTCGTCGTCGTCGTTATATCTTGGCCTACCAAATGTATCTCAACCTAGCTTGGTACCACGGCAAACCCGGATTCCGCCGTTTGATGGTGCGCGCACTGCTTCTCCTGGTGTTCCTGCTAGCGCTGTTGTTCCTGCTGGCGCTGTTGTTCCTGCTGGCGCTGTTGTTCCTGCTGGCGCTGTTGTTCCTGCTGGCGCTCCTGATCAATCAAGAGCGAAACTTGGTCGCAGCTAGTTTAGGAAAAAGAGCAGCGAGCAAGCTTGTGCATGCAGTAAAAGCAATATTCTAGGGGAGAGAGATTCCATAGGCTGTGAAGTAAAAGCAAAGACAAGTGAAGACAAGTGAAGACAAGTGAAGACAAGTGAAGACAAGTGAAAACAAGT